>RDPX01000064.1:1711245-1732894 GCA_003991215.1 Morbakka virulenta
AAAAAATGACATGCTGGCCGAGTGCCAACTTTGAGCAAAAGTCCAGTGACAAAACGGCCATAAACTTGGACTGGGTCATCACATACGCTTGAAAATTGCAGTAAAACTGTAAAAATATGCCTCGATAAAAGTCAAAAAGCTTTGAGTTCACAGCTGGTTCCATTTGGAAAATATTCGGGAGAAAACCGAGACCGTGGCGCCAACCACCATACGAAATAGGGTTGAGTTAAAAAAGAAAGGAATCCTATTCCGTAAAAACTAGACGTGGTGGGAACAAATTGATATCATTTTTGGATTCAGCACAAAAAATTGGTCCAGAAACACTTTTATTTTTAAAGAAAACATGAAGGGTCCCAAAAAATTGTTGCCCTGTGTAATAAATGCAATGATGAAGAAGCAGTTCACCAAGTCTGCAACCAAAACACTTACACATGAAAAGAAAAGTTTTTATTATTCCTTCGTTTTCCCTTGGCATTAAATCAGCAAGGGTTTTTTTATTCCACGAGCAATTTTTAATTTTACCAGTAAATAGTTTTCAACATTTAAAATATATCATTTCCACGTAACATTCTTTAGCTCTAGAATTTCAATATACCTCTGTTGTCAACGAGGTCATATTTATTGGTGTGACAAGTGGGCCTTAAAAGACGGGTTATAATAAGAGAAAAATAGAAGCCCTTCTCAAAGGTTTGTAAAAGAACCAAGGCATCTACTTATACACAGTAGGTTGTTTGTTGATTTGCTTTTCTATTAACTTCTGTTTAATATCGTAACGCTCAAGGAAGTTTTCTACCTAACCAATATCTTAAAATCTGTTCTGAGCCTTGCCCATGTATCCCATCTCTATGTCAAAAAAGAAATGCATCCTCATCTTTATAGTTTCAAATTAACAGAAGAATATTTAATTTAATTTTTGCAATTATAGTTTTATGATCTTGATCGATTGGTTTAAAATTAGTTCTGGGCATCAGAATTCTGAGGAAAATGACTATTTTAGCCGTACTTGACCATAGTTAATAATTGAATTAATATGTAGGTGACAATGTTTTCTGTTCTCTGACGTTGGAATTTCCAGAACTTCCCCTTTTTGTTACAAAACTGTATATCCCACACAAATGAGTATGTAGCAGTTCTCTGACAAGAATTTTGCCACAAATTTTTTTCATTAGCGGTGGTATGTAAAGAGAAAAGTAACCTCTAGCTCGAATCCAAAACTAAAAATTTCCCTAGAATTATGAAAAAATTATATGCAGGGATAACCTGTAATGCTGAAAATCATTATCTAATTTTGAAACTTCCTTTGCAGCTGGAATATTAGCAGATGATGAGAGAAAAAACAGGTGCTGCTACGGTGGTACTTTCGAGGTTTCACAACTGAAACCTCTAAAAAGTAACACCTTTAATAATAAAATATAATTGAAACTGCTTTTGCTTCAATTATCGATCAATTTACATCGGCAAGCCTCCGAAACGATAAATCATTGTAATCAGTGACAGCACATAAATCGAGAAATCAAAAGGGGCTCAAAGAGTTTCATGAATTGTTTTGAAATCAGCCACGTTGAAGGGTGATGAAGTCAAAAGTACCAAAAAAAACAGCAAAATTTTTTTCTTTTCCTGATACTCTTAATAAATCCGTCTTTAATTTATGCCCTCCAGGATTATCATTTCATTTCTTCCAACAAAAAACATTTGTTTGTTATTCAGCAACTGAAAGGTCAGTCAAAGATACAACTCATTGTTTTCTTTACTTGAAGCCCATCAAAGAAGGTAAAAAACTAAAAAACACCTTGTAATACCTTCGCTTTTTTCACCATCAAGTCCATGTTTCATAAAAATTGTGAAACAAGCAAATGCTTTCATTCAAGGTTTTCTTTAGTACAATCATGATGCTATAATGGATTCTGACAAATACTCAGAGTGGGGCGAAGCTGATACTATCTAAGTGAGGGGATCTTTTAGTTTTTACATATACCTGCTGCCAAAAAACTTAACCCATCTTCGTAGTCAAACGTATGGTATGAAAGACTCAAAGAAAGATAGTAGAAAATAAAATAATTAGGGGGTTGTGAGTACAATTCTTTTAATAGTACAGAATTCTCCCCCAAAACAAAAGATTTTCACTGTCACAAATCTCAAATAATTCAAAATTTGTTCGTGAAGAGAAAGATGAATATTCTTTAGGTGAGAAAAAAGAACTTGGAAAGCTATGTAAAAAGTATAAAGCTGGGTATGATGCCAAAGTTGAAAAATTAAAAAACAAAGTGAATTGAAACGATAAGATGAAAAACACAAGCAAAAATTACCTAGGGAAGGTTAAGTTGCAAGTGTTGTTCGCGAATATTACCCAGATCTTCAAAGCTTGAAATACAGTGATCCAGTTCTAGTGAAGGCGGTAAAATTGGGAAAACGCTGTTACAAGGAAAAATCATAAGAGAAAAACGAAATTACAGTACCACTACCGAAGTCCAAATACCGTCAGCCAGGTGCTGGAAGGAAGGTTGTTGCACCCACTATCAGGGAAGGCCTGTATGATTGGTTCCTAGACATCCGCGCGCATTGAAAGCTCATTTGTCGCGTTCATTGTTTAAAGCGCATTTCAAAATTTTCTACGATCAGATGGTGGAATAGCAAGCTGCTGATCTGCAGCAATCAGACCTTGTGTTTTCGAACAAATGGGTCAAGGTTTGGATGCGTTAATAAAACGTAAGTTTGAGAAAGCCAAACAAAAACTTTCAAATTATGCAAGAAAAAAGCAAAGAACGTGTTTATTAGTACTTTAATAATATATGGACAGTTTGGAAATTCTTTATTGACAACTTTGTCATTGATCTCCCGATAATTAATGGTGATCAAATGCTGCTCCACCGAAATGAGAATCCACCGCAGAAGACACTTAACATTAAATGTTATGACACTTATGTTAAGGAGAACTCTCGTGTGAGAAAGAATCACTGCGTTTACTCAGCTATCTAGTGACACAAGTGTTGTTGTTAAGACAGAGTTTCTGTTCAAAGAGAAGGGCAACCGAGCTTCACTGAATCTGCCAGAAGGAATAAAATGCCAATGGGCTCCTTTAGGGTCTTACCGCCTTTACCAGATGTTAGGAACAATTTCAAACCTCACAAATCGACACGATAACTTCACTATAACAAACTACTTAATGCCTGAGGTAAAGATTCATTCCTAAAGAAAGGATATGTGTATGCTGTCATCGGTGGTGGTGTTACAGGGATTATCAAGATAAATGACACAGATATCCAGGCTCTCTCGAAAAAGAAGTACCAGGAGCTTGAACAGGAGCTTATGATCAGCTAACTGAGAGCTGATCCGAAGTAGATGCTTCAAACTACCAGTGATGATGTGATGTGGATATTGGTTGAAAGTTTAAAAAGCATTGATATTGATATCCCAGCACGCTATAAAGCAATTTGGCTTACAAGTGATGGAAGTGAGAACTACTTATTATCAGAGAAATTGATTGGCTTATTTCGGTAGCCACACCGGTGCGATTTTTCACCCGTGTAGTTTTGACTGGGTGTAAGCTCCACTTTTGCAGCGAGGACGGCAATACTAACAGCGAGGTTAATTTACATAATCTGTCTTTCGTTTTTTTTCTTTGTTTGTCTCTATATTTGAAGAAAGGGCGCGAACAAAGTTGTTTTGGCAATGTGATATGCATCACACCGGTCTCATGTAAATGGGGTCTTGGTCTGTTACGTTGGTTGTTGGATATTTCTGTATTTCCTCTCTAGAAAGCAAAATAAAAAAGTCATTTGCACAGAATTAAAACTTCATCAGAGTTCTATTCTGTGACTTCATCAAAGAAAGATAATCTCGTGATTCTATTTTCTTCGGGAGTTTTTTTATTCAAGTGTTGTTTGAAAGAGGATAAGAGGAAAGAATGCCAAAAAGCGTAAAATTGACACTGAGTGTCATGTGTTCAAGGAAAGCTGGGGGACAGATTATTTTTCAGTAGAAAGAAACAACAATATTCTATGTTTGATATACAGTGAAACCATTGCCGTTATAAAAGAGTACAACGTAAAGAGACATTATCAGATGAAACATGTAACACAGTTTGACAAATATAAAGACCAGATAAAAAAGGAGAAATATCTAAGCCTCAAAAGATTCATCGAAACCCAGCAGAGCTTTTCTGCTCGGCCCAAAAAGATACTGAGACATTAATTACAGCACGTTTTAAAATTGGAGAACTGATTGCATCAAAAGGAAAGTCATTCAGTGCCGGAAAGTTCGTAAAGGATTGCTTGACAATTTTTGTCGATGAAGTTTGCCCAGAAAAGAAAGAGGATAGCGAAAGCATCAGCCTCTCTCGTCGCACCATCAGAAGAAGAATAGAAGAAATGAACGAAAATATTGAAAACCAATTGGAAGAGTTGGTCGGACAGTGCGCTGCTTTTAGTATTGCACTGGATGAAAGCATAGATATTAAAGACACAGCACAACTCACCGTTGTTCGAATTGTCACAAAGGAGGTGACAGAGGAGCTCCTCAATATGTGTCATTTGAAAGGGACAACAACTGGAAGAAATGTTGCAGATAACGTGATAATTCTCTTTGAAAAAACTTGACAAGACGAAAGTATGTGGAATGACCACTGATAGGGAACCTTCGATGGTTGGTAAGCATAAAGGCTTCATAAAAATCTTTCTAGAAGAAATGAATTTAGATGCATGTAATGTGCTGGTCAACCAGTGTATCATTTATCAAGAAAATTTGTGCTGTAAAGTTCTTGGCTTTGAAGATGTTATGCAACCTGTTGTTAGAGCTGTAAATTTCATTCGATCTCATGCTCTCAACCACCGCCAATTTAAGGAAATATTGAATGGCTTAGAAATAGAATTTGAGGATGTTGTTTTCTCTTCTAATGTTCATTGGCTAAGCTGATCAGCTTCTTTGAAACGATTCTGATAAGAAAACAAATTTGTGGATTTATGGATGGAAAAGAGCAGGACATTTGGTTTTCCAGCGACGATAACTGCCTCAATGACCTTGCATTTTTAACAGAGTTGACATGTCATCTCTCTGGCCTTAGTATCAAGCTTTAAGACAAACATTAGCTATGTCACAAAATGTTTCAGCATGTTTCGGCCTTTGAAAGAAAGCTGAAGTTATTTTTGGAACAGCTCAGTAGAAAGGACACATCTAATTTTGAACTGTTAACATCGAGAGCGAAAATTTCCCAAGTGAAATTTGAAAACTACGCACACTGCATTAAGGTGTTATCAACAGAATTCGAATCCCGATTTCAGGATCGTAAGATGAACGAAATCCAATTTCAATTATTTGCCGATCCATTCAGAGTAAACATAAACGGTTATTTAAGTAAATTTCAACTCGAACTTCTTGACATGCAAAGCAATTTTGAACTAAAAAATGCTCATTCTGAAGTCAACCTGCTCCCCTTTAATCAGCTGTGTGTAGCAAAGGAAGAGGGTTTGCCCAACATAAAAGGATTGGCAAGAAGGTGTGTGAGCTACTCCGGAAGCACTTACCGCTGCGAACAGTTTTTTCCAAAATGAAGCACGTTGAGAAACACAGTACATGGCTCAGCTCTCAGACCCTAATTTAAAAAGCCAATTAAGGATTTTGCGCTCTTCTATCAGACCTGACATCAACAAACTAGTCAACGAAAAACAATGCCAGATATCTCACTACAAATACCGAGACATAAGACTAAAAAACTAGCTTTTAGCATTGTAAATATTACTATTCTTCGTTAATTTGTGAGTTCTCTTTAGTTTAGTTTAGTATAGTTTGGTTACGTTTAACCAAAGCTACAAAATGCATTCTAATTGCTCCAAATTTATCGTTGTTATTTATCATTATCACTCTCGCTTTTCTTATTACTTTTGTCCCGCGTGAAGAAAATTTTTGAAGAATATGGCCCACTCTCTTGAAAGGTTGCCCACCACTGATCTACACCAATTGCTGATCGTAAGACTCAAAGCAAAGATTACACCATCAAAGTTCCTTTCCGGCGAAAAGGGTGAACAGTTGCTAAAATCTTGTGTCAAAAAAGTACGATGATTTACGAGAAGAAATATATCGTTTTTGTTAGCCTGTTTGTCACTGAGAGGTTTTCAATTTTTTTGTCCAACAAAGAAAAAAAATCCCGCCATCACAAAAGCTGAACGTGATTTACAAGCTGAAATGCTCAGGGTATGGTGAGGAGCATGTTGGAAAAACTTTTAGCTGTTTAATGGTTTGTTTACATGAGCACTAGACGTCTCTGTAGCAGTCCTTTCTTGATTACGACAGAATGTTTGGTGTCCCTTCAGCAACAGATACGTCATATAAGTTGAAAATAAATGAACACATTAAAAATGCTGCTCTTTCTAATTGTTCAATTATTGATACCAATATTTACAGGTTCTGGTTGTCATTTTTAGAAGCATTATATATAAATCGCCTATCTCCATCTGTAAAAACCGATTTAAAGGCCTCAAAATAATTACAAATGCTTTATTAAAAATTTCTTTTCTTGAGCCTTTTGTTTCTACACCAAAGATACCTTGTTTGTAAAATGACTGTTATATTGTTTGTCACATCTGTAGCTGATAATTGTACAACAAAGATGTCGAAACATACTTTGTAGGATCAAAATAATTTGTCCAGGAATTCTATATCATAAAATCAGGATTATGTTATTATACAGATTTCGTTATGCTTAAATTTTTCTAAGTTATCTAGCAAAGATGTATTGTGCTACATTGAAGCAATATTTATGCTGATGATACTATTCTTATTTCTTGCATTTTGTACTGGCTTGGAAAGGCGGTAGTTGGTTGCTGAGATTAAGGTGGGTCGTCTTGCTGTTTAGTAATGATTCCATAAGGGGATGAGGGGGAGCATTCTTTGATTCCATATCAACCTGTGTCATCTTGCCTGATTTACTACCCACTACATCTTTACCCCGATGTTGTTGGCTCCCAACCACAACAAATCTTTGTTTTATCGTAAGTTCTTTCCTCGAAGAACCCAGCTTTGGAACTGTCATCCACCTAATGATCCTTCTCCTTCTTGTGAGCTGAAACCTTTCAAATTAAAAGTAAATTACTTTCTTTATTGTCCCTTGCACTAAAAGAAAAAGTATAATGACCTCAGATTGTCTTGTTGCTGAAAATCATTTTCGTGTGTCGTACATGATAACTTTCAGGTGGAGGCCATTATGGTGACGCATTACAGGGTTTGTTGATCATTATTTTGTGATTACGTGCACCAAATGACAAACAGCATTGTGAAGGAAAACGCAGTGAACTCAAAATATATATGTTTAAAGATTGTATAAATATTAATAAATAGAAAATTATTGACATAAAAAAGGACTACAGTGAGCCACAATGGTATATATATCAGAAGGGGGTAAGTTTAACTCATGAAAAACATATGTTGCAGGAATTGTATTAACTCATTTTCATTAGGTGTTGGATTTGTTTATTTTAATTCAGTGGAAATCTACTTCGGAGTAAAAGAGAGGAAAGTGTATAACTTACTAATCCACTGGTAGTACTAGTAGTGTTTGAAAGAATGGGTATACATTTTTATGATCTAACGACAAGGTTTAGAGTATAGGGTTGCTGCAGGGACTTGGTGCAAGTTAATTTCAACCAAAGCGTTAGAAAATATTGCAGGGGGATCTTACGTGGCCTGCATTTTTCCTTTACAAATGTTCAATTTTTCAATAAAAGTATTGAATAGTGTGTTTCAGGGGGATGCCACTTATGCTGAAAGTGAAAATGTACAAGTGTACGGACTAGAGGTGATGCCTTTGAGAAAAGTGGAAGAGCGGGCACTTACGTCGACTGAGATCAGAATGCTAAGGTGAATGATGAGGGTGACTGCGAGAACACCGAACGAACGATATTCGACAAAATATCGAAGAAAAAAATATATTGGAAGGCTTGCAAAAGTCCCTAGTATACGTGAGAAGGCAAGAGAAGCTAGATTGAGGTGGTATGGCTTGTCATGAGAATGGGGGAAGAGCTGGCTGTAAAGAAGGCATTCTACAGCAAAGTAGAGGGCAAGGGGATTAGAGGAAGGGAAAAGCTGCGGGGGAGGGATGTCAGAGAAGAAGAATAATTGTTCAAAATCAGTAAATGGGTTTACCTCATTGAACCATTTTGTGTGAAATAATTAATAATAATCAGACTCTTGTTTCACATCTCATTACCAATGAGTGAGGTGACCTTTCAGTAAATTGCAGAGGTGATGGAAAAAATTTAAACTGGTTTTACATTTAAAAAAAACAACCAATGCATATACCACATATCTTACAGATGAATTAATTGTGGAGAAATGGCTGATGACTGCCTGAAACAAATGGTAACTCAAGGTTGTATCAGTAATGTAGTGACTCACATGAGCCAGCCTCATATTGAACTTGGCTTTTTTAATTATACAGCAAAATTACACTGGTGTAACCCATGCAATACCCTGAACATAAAGAGTATCTAAACAGTAAGTGATCAGTCAATAGATGAAGGGCTACAAGATCTATCACTGTGTTTGATACTTGGTATCTTCACCATTTACTAGGCTCATGTGCATGTATCATAGTACCATCATCCAGTACATAGTTAAAGATTCATTATTGTAGAGGGATAGATGACCAAGTCAAAAGCAACATTTCATCATTCCATAAGCTAATTATTCTAGGGAAGAAATTCTATTTATTGTAATCATTATCATTAACAATACCCTTTAACATTCCAGCATAAGTTAGACCTATTATTTTAACTTGTTTTTTTTGAAAACACCAGCCCTCACTATCCAATTATCATTAGATACACCAGCCAAGATCCATTTTCTTTCTCATCAATTTTGGTCTTAGATCTGACGCACAGTAAAAACACTTTAAACAACAGAGGGAGCTGCTCTGAGAATTTTGCCCACCTAGATCTAAATCACATTACAAAACATGGTTTTGCATAAACCACTGGACTCAATCAATCACTAAGATAGCAAAACTGACAATCTTTATAATCACCATTTCCAAGATTAATTATTTTTGCTGTTTCATTTACTGCTTCTGGATGCAAGCATTTGCTACACTTAAAAGTGACTATGCCCTTTAGTTTGCCTTTGAATCCACTGCATTATTTGTGCAATTGTTGGGTAGAACACAAGTACACTGAGTTCATATTAACACCCTTTCCGTACACACCATATAGAAACCTGGCTGATGCAAATACAGATCTCTACACCAATACCCCCCCCCCCTTGCATATTCTGCATGGTAACTTACCTGATGCAAATATAGGTCCTTCCAGCAAGTCCCACTTGGTATAGCTTTTTTTGCAATGTTAACTCCAAAACTTGTTTTCTTTTCATTGACAATCCAATCAAGGAAAATAGTTGACTTTAAAACCAGCTTTGACTGAAGCTAGTGGTATTTCAGTTACATCACCAGATGTATCAGAAACTATTACTTTCTGGATTTGCTCAGAGCTGTTCTGATATTTTTATGATCTTTGTGGCCAAAGTATTTGGCTTATTAAAGTGTTTACCAGGGGAAACTCATCATCAACAGGCACTTAAGAGATTTTAAAATCCAGATAGTGTTCTTTTCAGATTGTATATTATTGGAGTTAAGAGCATGATTAATTGGATTTGCAGCCTGAGTTAGAATGATAGAATCAAACTAAAGGGTTTCGTAAAAAGAGGGTGCATATTAACATTGTTCTGCAAAGACATTGGTTACACAATTTAAAAAACACACTTGGCTTTACATGAAATAGAGCAAATTTTTTGTTAAGTGTATAATATTTGTTTCATGACTATGTCAGTTGCTTTTTTATTTATGGCCACATTAAGAAACTCTGCAGCCTTGACCCATAAAATTTGCAGTATTCATATGTACAATTAGCACATATAACCTTTTTGATGGAAGTATTGGGGTACTTACAGATATGACTGATGTAATTCCAACTGTTGTGATATTCGGAATTGGTGGAGGGGTTATGTTGGTGGTCATATCAGTAAGTAAGTTCAAATATACATGTATTACAATATTTTTGATATCTTATTGCATGTAATTTTCTTTAACACATAGCCATCCAATATGTTTGATTTTTATAGCCTTTGATTTTTTGATGGAAGTCTCAACATATCACCTTGTTTCTTCTTGCCTTTTTTTCCAAAGGACAATTGTCCTCAGGCCGTTCTTTCTGGGGACTATCATCTGTAACAAATATATTTTGGGATGCCATTAATTTCATTGTTTTGTTGTAAGTATAGCTTTTAGGTCATCTGTGTTCTGTTAACATTTTTTATTTACATATATTTCATTCCATGTTTATTATTGTAACATTCTAATATTAGTTTTGCAGAAAAGAAGAGATCTGATTGTTGTGCTTGTTATAAATACACTCAATTTATATGATCTTTTTAATATTCAACTAGTGTTTTCTATTCACGCAAATTTTCACTGAAATAGAAGCCACCAAACCTTTTTCAAAAGACCATAATAATTGTTACCAGATATTTTTTCCAAGTTTTTCTCCCCTTGGATTTGACTATCATGATTTATGTTAATGAACCAACACTTAGTATTTATTGGAAAGTTCCATTTCTCAGTGATTTCTTTTTATATGAAGTGCTTAAGTATTAGGTATACCTTTGCATTGTGGAAGGGGTTCTTAATTGGACCCTCACACCTAATAAGCTGGCCATTTTGTTTATGTACTTGGTTGCAAACTTAATTGAAAAATAAATGCCATTTAAATATTCAATAAACCTGATACATTTTCCTTGTTATATTGTCAGATTATAGATAAATATTCTTTGATCCTCTGCCACTGCATTCTTATTCTAAAGGCTAACAACTCTCTGTTATAGCTTCACAAGTCATCAAACAACCTGCAAAAAGATACTAAATCAGCTTTCAAAACCCATTGACAATACACTTGTAAAAATAGTCATAGCTAAAGATTTTTAAAGAAATGCAACCAGAATATGAATTATCATTATAAAAAGTGGGTACATCACATACAAAATTTGAACTTGTGAGAAAGATCAAACACAACAAAAAGGAGGAAAATTGAATGAAATGTAATAAGTACAATTCAGTATGCTAAAAATGTTGCCACAAATGTTGGAAAGCCCCTTTGAAAGCCCCTTTTAAATGGGTTAACAATCGTCACTCTGAGGTAAAGTTGATAGTATTCAATAGTAACAATGTAAAAGTCAGTTAAAGTTACACCATCTGGCAATTTGGGCAATATAATAAAGTCATGTAACAAGATGCTGGCATTGACACTTCAAAATCCAATGCTTCCATGTTAAGGAGAAAGAGAATTGTCCATTTTAATGTAATTGCAGAACCTAATTTGACTTTTAACAATGTGAAGTCACATCACCAACCTTCCCCCCCCTCCCCAATTTCATTCAGGTTCAGCGAAAAGATAAATCACAATTTCATTTAACAAAATTTGTGAACAAATTATCAGCAAATTATCAAATTATACTTGGTAATTGAAAGAACAAGCATTTTACAATATACTTTGACTGGTTGATTACGAAATGATATAAAAGCACATTTAAAGCTTGCAATAACATGCCTCCTCTGTTTGCATGAAGAACTGGACTTTCCCAATGTAAAAGTCATTATTAAATTGAAAAACTGGAATGGTTTTGAAATGTCACCATGAGAACTAATTTTCACAAGCTAATTACAAGGCTAAAATTAAAATTTCCTTTGGAATTATCATTTATTATTTATTTGGTATTTTATTTAACAATATTTATTTTGTGGTTTGTTGCTGCAGTTATTCAAGGGTAAAAATATTCCTATCAGTAATAAAACCAACTGTTTTTATCCAGGGTGATCCAGTTCAGTTTCACTTTTGGGAAATTGTCTAAAAGATTACCATGAACAAATAAGTTAAAATAATTCTAAAATGTTTAGGTAGTTTGACATTTTATACGAGGACATATCATCAACAACCTCTATGCATAACAAGATTTTTAGCAATTATTTCCAAAAAAGGTATATGGAGTTAATTATTTTTTGAATTTCTAATTTGTTTAATGAAGCAAGGGGGGTAGGGGGTAGGGGGGTTTAATCAACTGTTTTTCAACCATTACCTTTAAGCTTTTCACTTAGTTCCAAACCAAAAATGATTGTAATTTAGGTTGGTTAGAATATATAAAGGAAAACATACATCTATTTTTATGGCTTTTGATATGGTACCAAAGAGGTACTCTATTTGGTACTGTTGTTGACATATACTTTAATAAAATAAATGACATGCCTTTGTCTACATTTTTGTAACTGTTAGCTTGAGAGACATAGATTAGTAAAGAATTTATTTAAAAGAAATAAGTTAATAATTATTTGCCAAATGTTAGTTACTTATTTGACATTAAGTGATACCTGGCTTAAATTGTATTTGTTAGTTGATATTGAGTATGAGATCAAAATTTTTCTTGTTATGTTTGTATTACAGGATGAAATATTTTTGTTGTTAGATTTGAATAATTTAGTTTATATTTCTGTATTTGCATGTATGCTAGATTTTGAAAAAGAGACTCATTTTGTCATATCATTGTTGAGTAATAATGATTTTGTTTTTCTTTTTCTAGTTTTCAGACTATGTTCTCAGTAAGTAGCTTTAATTTATTATGTTTATACATATATTGTATTTTGGCAATTATTTATTATGACAGTTTTTTTCCATGAATATTTTTTATTGTTTGTGTTTCAAATGTGATTTTAAAAAACACACAAATTATTGCTTTACCAGCAGTGACTGTACACAGTTATGAGGTACTTTTTTTACCAATAAAGTTTTTGCTTTCTCATCAGTGTGTATTGTGTACTTTATTCATTTTGATATAACATTTTTGAGGAAGAAGATGCTATTTAGTGTATTTTTAATCAAGTTAAAGTAACCCCACTACTTCACTACATCTCAGTGCCCTTGTGATATAGTGTTGTAATTCAAGGAGCCAAAAAGATAAATATATATTATATATATATATGAATATCAGGGCTTCCACTTTAAAGAATGGTGACTGCCAATGGTCATGGCTGTAAGCTTTACCCCAAGTCACAGGTAAGGTTAAAATAATGCACCATTCCTTTTTGACTGGTCCAAGAGACCTTCACGTATTGAGATCATTCAAGTATTTAAGTTTTTTAATTTTATGCAGCTCATGGCATGTTTGATTTAGGTTTCTTATTTCTTATTTCTTATTTCTTTCCAAAGTTTTTCACTTCTTCTTTTGTACATTTTCCTTTTTAATGGCTCTTTGAGTAATGCCCCAGATTTTTGCAGTGGTGTGTTTAAATCCAATTTAATAGCTGGTTTGATCTCCAATGATAAGTATTGTTATAATAAAAAATTAGTATTACTATTTTTAATTCAGTGTCATAACTGAAGCTTTGTAACATTTCTGTACATTTAAGGTCTTTTTGTTCTTTCTACTTCAGCTTTTTAAAAGTTATTATTCAACATGTTTAATAATGTTGCCCAAATAACATGACCCCAGAATTGCCATAACTGTTCCCATTTCTGTCTGGTGTAGGTCTTGGCTAGATTGACCTAAAACATCAAGCAATGTGGTTGCAAAGATAAGTTTTGTGAAGCTATTGTTTTTTTCTGCAGCAGTTCAGAGGGACTATTCTTTCAAACCAGATTAGCGTTATTTAGTGTTTTCTTCTGGCATCTTAAGTTTCTGGTTCCCAAACCATTTTGTTTAATCTGATCTTTAATTCCTTTTAGCTTAAATGATCTTATTGCAAAGTTTCCATGTAATATGTATATCTATCAGTCCTTCCATTGGCCTGGCACTTGGCTGGTTGTGTGCTTAGCTTGTTGTTTTTCAGTCTTCCATTATTATGTGGCAAAACCACATTGCCTGGATACCATTTGTTTTCTCTGACACTACAGATATCTTCACTTTTGTTTTTTTTTCTCTTAGAGACACAGCCTACATTCCTATCACCCTTTTATTGATATGTTTCCGCAATTCCTTTTTCAGTACTTGTCTCTTTGCTTTGTTAAAAAACAGAGCATATCACTATTTGAAAAGGTATATTAAACACCATGTCAAGTCAACAACAAAACAGAAATTGAACATATTTCCCCCTTTTTTAATTTTGTGAAATGGGTGCCATAATTATTAGCTCTTATACCCATTAGGCTGTTTTAAAATTTAATAAGTTGGTAAATGGTCTGAGAATTTAAGCAAAACATTAAGGTATACCATATTGAATTGCATTGAAAATCTTCTAAAACCTTTTGCTGCCACTTGAATACTTGTATTTTGTTTATTGTTATGGTTTAAGGTGGAGTTTATTTTGGTGATGCTAGTTATGAAGGCTTTTAACTTACCTTTAATTTTAGCCCAACTTAACAAAAAGGGGAAATTCATACACAAGTGATTACAGACCAGGTGGAGGGTAAGTTGTCTTTCAAATTTCGGGGATATCTGTAGAAACTTGTAATTGACATTTGAAGAAAAGTAATGCAAGTTGAATTTGGCGTTTTTTTGTCTTTTTGTTCTGGAGATCTCCCGTTTTCAGTATGGCTTATAGAAAATGTGTTAAAGATACCAGTGCATATGTAATTACATACACATTTTAAACTACACATTGTTGTTACAGAGGCCAAAATATTAATTTATTCATTGTATTTTCTATCGAGAAATACGACATCTTGAAATTCTTTTGCCATGAATACATTTTAGAAGACATGATCTAGCAATTGCATATATTTCTTTATTTATTGATCAATGAGTTTCTAAATTGATACTCGTCAATGCAAATTGATGGTTACAGCTTCCTCTAACGACCTCAAGTACTTTTGATATACAAATCCGAAAGGATTTCTGATTTCCAGCAGGAGTTATAGGAGCAACATATTGTAAGTGAAATTTAGGACATTGCTCCAACAGATTTCGTTTTTTGTGCAATACTCTTGTTGTTTTGTTTATATACTCAGTTTATTTCTGGAAAATACAGTTAAAATACAGTTTTCTTTCTTTCACGTTGGTACATTTCAACATCTAAAAACCCTTTTTACCAATGTTTTAGAATATTCATGTCACATTGACTGGATCTTTCACATCCCTCTTGTATCCAAACTCCAGGATTGAACTTTATTATAGCAAGGAACTTCTTACACATGCTTCTAAAAATCCTGCCTGAGTGTGGAAAGTCAATAAGTTGTATTTAATAACAGTTGGCAAATTCACAGATACGATGTTGGGGAGGATTAGAAGTAAAAATGCCACAAGTATAGAGTTTTATAAGAGACGATAGCATGTATAAACAATGAATGTTGTATAAATTTAAATGTAGACCGACAACAGAAATCACAAAACACCGCACATGCCAGGTTAGTAGTGCAGTGTAATTCGTGTAATGAGCTCTTTTGTTTTGGTTGCATCTTTCAGAACCCTAAGCCTTAAGTGAAAATTCACATTTCTCTTGAAATCTCTCTACACAAATTTCTACATAAATTTCTCCTTTGGTTTGAATTTTGAATTTCTTTTTTTTAAGACCACCACGCCCACCAACAAGAAGGTTTGGAAGAATACGAGGTGATGGTGGTAAGTAATATCTACGGTTCAATGAATTATTTCATTTAGCTTAAAAACTGATTATTTCAAAAGTTTTAAAATTCAAAGAAACTTTACCAGACATTTTCCAGTCTATTGCCATGTGCAATTAGTACACAATGTCATAAAAATTAAATGAAAATGGTAAGAAAAACCCAACCAAAACACAAATATAATAGAATGGATAGCCCACAAGACCCAAAGTTACTATCAATCTTATCCAACTATGTGAACTAAACTTTTATTTGCAATATTTGAGCAATTAGGAAATGACTCAAGTTGCACAATATATTTTGATTGCATGTCCACAGTGGTTCTTTATGGCTTGACTGACTATGCATATTTGTTAACCTATTTTCCTGTTCAGATGAGTAGTCGTTTATTCTTAGGGAAAGGCTTTTGATAAAAGAACTGAAACACATCCGTTAGCGTTCATTTTGAGTTTGTTAAAGTTCTTCAATTTCATTTTGTCGCATTTTCCCCATATTTATTTGCATTCCAAGAAAACACATTCGCCCTTTGCAGGACACTTTATGAATACACACTCAAATAATTAAGGTTGCAAACCTGTGTACAGTTGTTCTTAGTTGGCACTAATTTGTTAGGCTATCATATTTTATTCATTTGTTAGCCCATCATGGAGAGCAACATTGTTTTGAAAATTACATCAGGATTACAAAATTACAAAAAGATAATAAAAAATTACCTCATCATAGGTTACACTGCTATGAGGCCAAGCCTTTTGCTCTCTGTTGTTATTTTTGTTAAGTAGACTGAGAAAGAAATTTTATTGTTATATATGTATACACTATGGTGGTAGGATCTGAATATTGTTCTACGAGAAAATTGTCAATGACAAAGTATCTTTTCAAATATTTTGCTTCGAATAGGAATTTAACTTAATTAGCCATCGCTCTTTTAAAGATGGGTTAAGGGAAGGGTGAAACTAATTACAGCGTCAGGGTAACAAGTTGACCTTATTTGCACATAAGAAACATTTGGCCTTAGCAAGGGTGAAACTCAAAAGCATTATTCTCAATAATGGAGTTGGGGAGTACAAGTTTGAAATAGTGAGAATAAAAAGTAACCAAGTTGCGTTGTTTTCATTTTTTGTACGCTTTTTGAATTGTTTTTAGGTGCTCCTTCACCTGGAAGTTTGCCACCTGGTGGCGGATGAGGAAGGTATCTTATGACGATTTAGTAGTGCAGTACTATTTTCTCTTGATCAACATCTCAGAATTTTTTGTGTTGACATATGTCAATTGGCTATTAAGCAATCTTAATAGTAACGGAGTGAAATGCGCAAGGCAAATAGTAAAAATTAAATCTAATACTAATAGTTTATTTTGCTATTTTTCAGACCACTAACTTTAAAAATAGATAGAAAGAAAGATTGGTAGAAATATAGATAGATAAATAGATAGATGAATAGGTAATTGGATAGATAGATAGATAGATAGATAGATAGATAGATAGATAGATGAATAGGTAAATGGATAGATAGATAGATAGATAGATAGATAGATAGGTAGATAAATGGATAGATAGATAGATAGATAGATAGATAGATAGATAGATAGATGATAGATAGAAAGATAGATAGATGACAGATAGTTGGATGGATAGATGGATAGATAAGAAAGTAACCCATAGGCTGGACAGTTTGTAGTTATATGTAGGGAATGAACCTGATTTACTATTGTTTGGACTAGTAATTAGTATTATTTTTGATTTGTCTTAAGGGACTGATTGCTGCTAGAAATCGGGAGAATACTAGTGCTTAATAATGTTAAGTCCTTTTTGGCGTCTTTCTGTTGTCTTTTGACTTTCTTCTAATTGATGCCTTAAACGTATACCTAATTTTCAGATAAATCATATTTTTCTGTAAAGCATGTATTTTGAGTTATCGATTCCCCATGCTTTCTAAAATTATGCTATATGGTCTGGATCTAAGTAGCACATTTGTGACATTTTATTGAGTTTAGTCCAAATCTTGCGAATAGAATGCCTAACAGGCTCGCTTGGTTTTTTTTCTCCCATCCATGGTCGCAAGTACTGAAAAGTTTTTTGTTATTGAAAAGTAGAACAGTCATCATTCTTTGTTATTCATTTTATACCTCTTTTCCTTCCAGGTAATACCTTACTGAGGGAGAATGTTCCAAAGTAAGGAAGAAAAGGTAGCTTGCCAGACTTTATCACTTGTTATCCAATAAGTAATTATGACATCCACTGAATCAATGCTTCTAGGCAATTCAGATTGGATTGATTAAGTTTGGAAATGGCCGTTTATGTAGTTAATGTAACACGATGTATTTTAGTTTCAAAAGATATAGTTGTTTGAACTTTAAAGGCATTAAACTAGTTTTTGTATATTATTGATTCCTTAGATAAATGGAAGCTGTGTAATTAACATTGTGAGAGGAAAATTTGTATTGAAAAAAAATTGTAGTGCACTTTTCCATAGTTTCTTAGTTAATTAGTGTAATAGGTCAGCAAAGCAGTTTCCAGTATCTGCAAGACTGTATAATATGGTACAAGTAATAGTAGATGCTATAAGAACTTTCTATCATCGTCATTGGCTGTGCTTACTAAATATCGTGATTTCTTCTTTTCTCCGCGTTTTCGACGCCTAACATTTAAAATTTGTAGCTTGCCGGCTTTTGACCATGATCATTTTTCGTCGTCTCTTTCATCACCTGATTTTCTTTCTCGTTAGCTGTGACTATTTAGGGTCTTTGCTGTCGAATTTCCTGTTTTGTAATCCTTTATAAACACAGGTAATTTGCAGACAGAGTAGCCTCGCAGCGGACAAATTTTTTATCAAGTTCGGCCTCGAACCTTACCTTACTAGAGCGGAAGTGGATTTATTATTTCCTATTTTCTTTCTCCACCGCTATTAATTCACAGGAATGATACCTTTATTCTCCCGTATCATTACCTATGCTTGAGAATTGCCAAGTTTTTTGTTGTTGTTTTGTTGTTGTTGTTTTGTTGTTGTTGTTTTGTTGTTGTTGTTTTGTTGTTGTTGTTTTGTTGTTGTTGTTTTGTTGTTGTTGTTGTTGTTGTTTGTGGGGTTTTTTTGTTACTTTTGACCGTGCCTTTTAGGTAGTGCTTACTTCTCGCCCCAACATTTTTGTCTTTATTTCTAGTTTGGCGGTCTGGACTAAACTTTTAGCGTTCCGAGGTGTATTAGAAGTAGATTTTGAACCGTACCTTGATTAACAATATCTGGAGTGACCCAATCTTCTCAAGTTCTCGTTTGTAAAACATTTTTCAGTTGGGAAAGTCTTCTATTGTTCCTGGTAATAGGAAAATTTCAGTTAGTGGAGAAGAGCATAAAACTTGGTGTATAATCATTCAAACAGGGATTGTTTTTTAATTGTTTTTACAAAATGTTTATAAAATATTTTGTCACATAGTTGCATAACCAGTTGTTATCGACAGCTAAAAATGGTTTTAGCAAAAAAGTTTTTACTTACTTTGAATAAAGTTGTCTTTTATTTTGAACATATTGTACCGTAGCCAGTCATGATACAATAAATTTGCCAAAAAGGATTCCTAATAAGTACAACAATTTATAGTGGCTATCAGTCAAGTTAAATAAAGCAGTCAAGTATTGTATTTGTAAAGAAATGTTTACTTCTGTATGTAAGTTAAGGATTTGCCAATTGCCACGGTCAGTTTGTTAACGACAACGAGAAACATCATGCCCTACGTAGTTTAATGACTTCATACGCCAAAAAGCATATTTTACATACCAGAGAACTTATTATTTTACACCATACTGCTTCAGACGACATGTGCTCAATTACTGGTACTTTGTTATTCAAATTGTTACACCGTAAGGTTGCAGATACTTTATGAAACCAACGGAAATCGTCAACAGACATAAAAAGAAGGAAAATATCTACAAAAATTGTACCATGAAGACATTTTAGGATATCCCTGTGATTAGAGTTTTCCATTGTACTCACCGGCAATGAACGTATGCGGTCGAGTTTTGGATTAAAGCGTAGCTTTGTAGATAAAACCAGCACGTCAAAAAGACCTTGCTTTAACTCTTGAATTTCTGTCCCAGTCTGTTGATAATAATGTATCTAATGAACAGAAAGCGGTATTTCACGAGCTCCTATGTGGGTATTGTGACATTTTTTTCTAAAAACATCTGGTCACTCAAAGATTACACAAATTCAACCTTTCAGTGAGTCGACAGAGATTAAAAAAGATTGTGGTTGTCTCCTTCAAAATGGACTCGTCTGTGATTGGGATTTAAAGGTCTGATTATGTACGGAAAATGCAAGACAAATTAATGAAGATATCAGTTATTAGTCAACAAATTCGGGGGATAACAACTTCCAAGCTATGAAACACTTCTTGTACGTAATTCAAAGAACTATAAACACTGCGATTACTAAAGGAGTAATACGAGTCATGAGGTTGACACGTTTGAAATTGTACCTAGCCACTAGGAAATTGGGTATATTTTGGATGAGATATACAAGCATAAGGAATCTGCAATTCGTAGTTGGTTGATAATAAAAGGCCTACTCCCAAAGCTGACCACTGAGAGAACATTCTTGTTTTTGAACCGCTGCTTCAAGCATACCGATGGTGATACAACGGGCGGCCCGCTATCTATCACTTTTTCAAATCAATTTATAAAGAAATAAGAAAATGAGTAACTCAAATCAACAAACCGAACTTTTTGCAGACGTTTGGTGGATCATGTCATTAGTAAAAGATAAAAGACGAGCAAAAGACGAACCCGGCTTTTTTCGTCGTCAATAATTACCACCCCAACATCAAGTTTACTCTCGAACACAATCTTTCAAAGTTTTTTGATACAAAAATGACAATCGCAGATAATAAAATGGTCACGTGCATACGGAGTACAAGAAACAAGTTCCCAACGTATTGGTCGTCAGTGATATTCAAACAATAAATAAAATGCCGTAAACGGAGATCTAAACAAAGTATACCGAATAGGCACTGGTATCCTAAAAGCCAGACATCAACAAAATTCAAGAACGCAATTGTCCCTGTTTGTTTTTGAAATAGTGTGACGAGGCGTTTAAAGATAACCTAAGTACATTACTTACTTAGGAGGATTTGATTATACCTGAATTTCTGTTCTAGATGAAACACAGGTATAATAAACAGAAATTTATTTTGATTTTTAACAAAAATTTAAATGTTTTTCAAAAAATCAGATCGATTTTCTTTCTGTAATGAAATGGTCCGCTAAAGAGGTCAAACAACGCGTAACTTCCTAAAAAGCACAGCAAGCATACAAGATTTACAAAGGTGTCTGTTCATGCGGATAAAGCTATATACGTGAAAACAAGATGGAGAAAACACAAAAAACTGTCTTGAAGCTATAAACCAGAAAAACACCTTAGCCGTTTCCCTTGACATTAATTTGAATGGGAAGCCTTAAAGCATATATGGCAGCTTTCGAGACCCTCTTTAAATAACCAGTTAGCTTCCAATCGTTATTTCTGTTCTGAAAGAGATTTCCGTTGATACTTTATTACTTTGTTTATATAATGAACATTTTATTTTAAAATCATAGCAATTGGTATTACTTTTTAATTGTTTTTACAAAATGTTTGTAAATAATTTTATAGTGTAGCTGCAAAACCAATTGTCACCTACCACTGAAGGTGGTTTCTTACGAAAAGCTTGCTTGTTTCAAATGAAGTTGTCATATTTTAAACATATTAAGCTATGGCTAATCGTATTAAGACACATAAATACATATATATATATATATATAACTAATAGTTTCACGATATTTCGATCATCAGGCAATAATGCTACAAATACTGTACAAGCTTTTATAAACAAATAAAGTAGGCAGCTCATCAAAAATATAAATTATATTGCTCTGCTATATGCATTGAGCACTTTTTGATACGAATACACAAAATTACACAAATGTATATATATATATATATATATGTATTTTTTTTACAATGCTGCCATTGGGAAGTAATAGCTTAGCAGGGCCCAGGCAACGATTTGAAAAGTGGAGGGGCCACACGAGTTACATCTAAGG
>RDPX01000064.1:1740616-1768933 GCA_003991215.1 Morbakka virulenta
ACTTCTCACACGCGTAAGAGTCAACAAAAGCCATTGTCTTTATCCTCTGCCTGCAAAGTAGAATTTCATTTTCATTGCCATGGATGATTATACATCAACCACAACGATGAGGAGTGTTGTAATAAGTCGTGAACTAAATGGTTTGATTTACAAAGAGCAGTGTGAATTTCTCGTGAAATCGAAGTTACAAGCTGGTGCTCATTTGATCGGACGTATGTTATTCTTGTGTGCAGTTCGAACGGGCAAGAAGACAGTTTCAAAGGATGAAGCAAGTAGAATTGTTGCCAAAGACTAGTGATAGTGTTGACGATCCTGATTTTATCATTTTATCTTACGTCTGTTAAGTGCATGACAAACCTACCACCCGCTCAAAACCTCCAGCAGCTACTGTATCTTTACCACGGCCCGATTTCCCACAGATTTCCGTTCGGACGAGCCGCAAATGTTTAGATGAAAGAATCGTTCGGTGCACTATACAGTGTTTAGCTGATCATCAAGAAGTCGAGGCGATATCGCCGGTAGGTATTATAGTGAAAACTGCTAATATAATTTTTGGACAACAGTGGACTCTTCATTCGCTTTTGGACTATAATACGCCTGGAAATGTATCATTAGCTACACATGATGATGATTCCACAAGCAGTGAAGAATCATCGCCTTTGACTGCGAAACATTGACGTTCAGCGGCTGATCTCAGTAATGTTTTCCCTTCCGCCAGAACCATAGACAAATACTTAGAAGATGCCTCTTTTCTGAATCTCCAGATGGCAGCGCAATACATCAAAGAGAAGAATGAGAATGACATTGTGACAATAGGTTTGGATGACACCACCAAAGTGGCGGGTCAGCGATTATATGATGTAAAAGCTGAACATATTACAGTTTCTGGACCTGATAAACAACGGAAGACTCTGACAACGGACTATCTCGAAAATGTGATCCATGGTGGTGCCGAAGGAGTTGCTGCTCATGAATTCAAACTGAAGAGTTTAGCAGTTCTGGCTGAAACTACAGTGGAGAACATAAAATCCTCTACAGATTTTTGGATGTCTGATCGTGCTGGAGATTGCACTACACTGTTGCAAAACCTTGGTGTAGAAGACGAGAAGGTGCTGAAATGCTGTGCCCATATAATCCTCGGTATAGATCATTCCATTGATAAAGTGTTTCGAAATACCGAACAAAAAATCGGACTGCACAAATTGTTGGACATTTCAGCTGGCCAGAAAGCCTTCCTGTCATCGTCAACCTCCATCCACACTCTGGGCCAAATAGCTATAGCGAAGTTACAGTCTCTCAGTTATGCCAGTCACTCCGTATCATTGTACAAGGAATACAAGAACTGGTTGCAGCTGCAGTAGACTGACCACACTGGCTTCAGGGGATTTACAAGCAATCGATTCGGACGCATAGCGGNCATTGTACAAGGACTACAAGAACTGGTTGCAGCTGCAGGAGACTGACCACACTGGCTTCAGGGGATTTACAAGCAATCGATTCGGACGCATAGCGGAAATCGCCAAAGAATTCATTGCACGGCGCCAATCCATCCTAGACTTCTTCGAGGCAATCGTCGATAAAAACTCGAACCAACTGGTTTTATCAGTCTCAACGTATATTCAGAACGACTGGTTGACTCTTTGCTCTGAAATCTATTCTGACATAGGAGACTGGGTCATATTCCCGTTCATGATATTGCTTGAGATAGATAAGGAACAGTTAAACAGACTGTTTGACTGTTTGGGATAGATAAGAAACAGGCACTGTTGAACAGAGACAGAACTGGATTAGTGTGAGAGAGTTCTTCGCCAAGAAAATACCTGAAATGGGAGATATCAAGGATAAATCTGATAAAGAAACAGAGAAACGGCGAAAGTGGAAATGGGCACTGAGAAAATACTGAGAAAGTATGACGTGTCAGGAAAATAGAAGCAGATTTTCTGGCTACTGTAAAACAGTCTCGAAAGCTGGCTCTACTGAAGAAAGCCGAGTTGAAGAAGAAAAAACACACCAAAGCATTGGACATGCTCGGAAAATGCAAAGTACACGGCGGACCTATCACACCGAACAATATTACACTACTGGATACTCTCGAGGAAAGGTAATTGCTCCGTGAAATTTCCTATCTCAAGCTGACTATATCTCCTGATATTCGACAACGGCGGCACGTGAAGCTGAATGAAAAATACAAAATGGAAAAATTCACTTTATAAGAACTGAAACATTCAATAAAGAATGCATTGAATCCCGAAAACGAACTCTCATATGATATGGACACGCTCCTGAAATTAGTTCTCGCCTAGGTATAATGTGGAATCGTCAAGTACGAGGGATATGGTCATTCCTATTGTAAAAATTATTCAACGACCTTTAGAAACCTTGAGAGGACGCATTAGAAGCTTCGAAAATAATTACTACTTCCAAAAAAGTGATTTTTAAAGGCCATTTTTAAAAATGGCAACTTTTCTGACCGAAATCATGCTCCAATGTAAATTTTCTCACCAGATTTGATCTCTACGGGAAAAATGGCCTATGAAAACACTCGTCTGTTATTCGTTTTGCGAAAAAGTTACTGATTTACCCTACCCTACTAACATGGTACAAAAGATGCCCCATGAATCCCATGTGGGGAAAACTCAATTCCAGGGTCTTTTCACAATGGTACCTCAAGATATAGGCAAAAATCAGTCTTCCTCAAGATATAGGCAAAAACCAGTCTTCAAATCTGGAAAAATTACATGTCTATAAAAGAGATTTTTATTGATATGTTTTCTCAAGAAGTAACACTGAAAAAAAGGAAAAACTTATCTGGTATTGCACTTTGGTTCATTTACTTAAAGATTCTATGTAAAATATTGAATACCAGGTACAAATTTGTAAGTTATAAGTGGCCTGACCAGGTTATCAGTCTGTCGTGTTTATATGATAAGATTTCTTTTAGAAAAAAATAGAAGATATTTATTTAAGTATTGGCTTCAGTAACAAAATCTGCATTTATGTGAATGTTGTGAGAAACCAGTGATGGAACTCGGTTTCTACAGAAAGGTAAGTTTTTAGTTTTACCCACGTGTTACTTTCGACAGGGATAAAGTTACTATATTTTAAACGCAAGGATTCTGAAACCTATCACAAGGGGCAACGCATTATGTCCAGCAAAAATATAGGCAAAAATTAAGTATTAAAGCTTCTCGAGAGAAATTAAATGCTGTTTATGAAGAGAACGTTTATTTCGTTCAAGGGACTCCTCGTCACTGTGACTAATCTGTTTCAAGGACATGACTGAGTTTACCCTTTAAAAAATGAAAGAACGTGGACAACAAATGAGAGTGTGATTGGTGCAGCAGCAAAATTGATCAAAGATTTCACAGCCATGCAAATTTTAGTTGACCATTATCCTAATTTAAAGGATGCATTTGATGCCGAAGAGAAACAGATGGGTATCTGAATTCTTAAGCTTTTTTCTGAGCCATCTCATTCGATCGAGTCTAAAACGCCCAAGTGTTAGTTGTGCATTTTTCAAGTAGCAGGGACGAAAAGTCTGATAGCTCCTATACCTTTTTAGGTTGGTCTGGTCTTGCAAATGCTTTGGTTGAAAATGGCTACTGAACCTTCTCTTCCGAATGGGTTTTTAAATCACTCAACAAGATATGTTGTGCTTTAAAAAACCTGCAGTTGAAACCATAGAAAGCCAGCCCAACCGTAAGATCAAACTGAGCTACCCTTTGTAAACTGGATCGGAGACAATACCGACCAAAACTTGGTTACACCTACAGGGAAAGTTATCTTCCATGGAATGGGAATAATTTCCATAAGAAGCAACAAGAGCATAATCAACTTTGAAATATTCCATGTCTGAAAGAAAGGTAAAAGGCCTATTCCTTTAAGCCTAGTGTGAAAATAATACATGAAACCGAATGATAAGAGCTGTGAAAGTTTGACCCTTCATCCTGTGGAATAAGGCATATTCCTCTTTCTTTGAGTGTACACTATGATCCTCCTTAATGATGAGGCAAGGCCAAATTTGTCTGGCCTTAAGCAGAGCTCTACAAGTGCCAGTGCACCTTAAATACACATTTCAGGCACAGAACTTTTTCCAATTATAAACTTTAATCCAACTGATCAAGTATTTTTCATAGACCAAACTGTAAACAGGCAAGTCCAGCCTGTACGCACTACGTTGGACCAACCACTGTGGTTGAGGGCGATTACCGTCAAAGCAGAGCAACGTCTAGTGCTCTGCAGGCTGGGTGGTTTTAATACAAGGACGAGTTTCTATGAAAGCAATGGAATCTTAATGAAGGCTTCTAGTCTGGAAGAGTTGTTCAAAGATGTCTGCAGGAAAAACGATGTTACACGTGTCTGGTGAGGATAAATCCAGGAAACATTCAGCATACTTTAGCAGAATCAGCTCTGATGAACTCTTATTGGAAGCAGCAAAAGAAAATATTTGGTTTAGACTTAAAAGTTGGGAAAGAATTCTACAAAAAGCTTGAAGAAGACAGCTAGTACAAATAACAATCATGAACATGAACAGCGAAATTAAGCTCTCTTAAATGCATTTGTGAGCAGCTTTAGCTTAGAGAGAATAAGGTCGAGTTAAACAAATTCCTGTCAAGCTGCTTCATAGATTCATGAATCGAAGTGATGAACTGCTGAGGTAATATAGAAATTGATATTGTGAGTGAGACAATTAGATATGCAAATGATGAAAAGGCTGGCGTGGGAATTCTTGTTGTTGCTGGTGATACCGACATACTCATGATGTTGCTGTACGAATGGCAGGGATGGGCGAGTGACATCGTCTTGCAGTAACATTAAAGCAGCGCCTGGGGTATGATGAGATCACCAATTGACGTTCAAGGCCTTAAGGTGCTCTTGCTCGTATTTTCGGTATTATCGAGAGGGTTCGGAAAGATTAAATAAAATTCAGGATAAGGTCCAGATCCTTTTTTACACGCAATAAAGTTATTCCAATATGGAAAAAGGGGTCCATCGACAACTAGTGCTAATGGCTACCCGACAATAGAAATATCACGGGACAATTGTATTCTTAAAACGACTAAATTTTACCATTGTTTTAAATTACGGCAGCATCAGTTTGCAAAATAAAAATAACTTTCAGTGGGCTTAAAAGAATAAAAAACTACCTTCCCAGTCTCGTGCATGAATGATTAAATGTTTCTGCTGTTGGTTAGTGATACGGGCCTCGATCTTACCAAGAGTGCCAAGACGTGGTCGCCTTTGAAAACTCGCCGCTGAACAAATTTTCCGTTTTTCTTCACGTATTACATGCTATAGGCCAGATTGTGTATTGTGTATTACGAAAGTCGTTATCTTTAAGTCAGTTAAAATTTTCAGGTAAAATTAGTTTTGATAACACGAAGTCTGAAGTCCACTCCCAAAATGCACTGCTTTACAACGCTCCTGCTACTGTACATTCAGGGCTTTTCTTAAGAGCAGTGTATTTTAGTATCCATCGGCAAGACCGTACTCTTCTAGCGATAATGTGAATGTTGAATATATATATATATATATATATATATATATATATATATATATATATATATATATATATATATATGTATATATAAACGATTCGTGGTTCAGAACTTGTTTATCACAATTAAAATCGAGTTTATTCTGACAACCAAACATTCTCATTAGTCTTCTGCTAATGAGAAAAGAAAAAGTCAGGCAATTCTATTAAGTAATGATCACCCTACGGGTGCATTAGATAAGGTTTGATGATGGAAATAGTGATTCAGCTCTATTTCCCGATCTATAGGTAACCCATAACTGGATAAAAGATTTGAGATTATACAGTTCCCACTTTGGGCCACTGAGGGCAATTCATAGTCATTATTAATCACCTTCGCTTTGTAGACACAGCGAGCTCATGCATGCTCTTTACTTCTTTTAGACAGTTGACTATAAAGAACGAGATGGTGCCCTTATTCTTTTTATCCTCTTCATTGACGAAATACCGCCTGAGTTGCGTTTCATTTAGGCGTCTTAAGTCTTGTGCTACCAAAATTGCTTTCAAATTAAGTGATTTTAATTATGATATACATAAACGCAGGAGAAATGAAAAAAAAGTCACAACAAAGACACCCAGTACAAATTCATATTTCGTGTTCCCACTGATCAAGCTAAATAACGCTTGTCTATGTAACGACGCAATATAATGAAAATAATATCTGTACCTACCTAGAAATATAGACATGCATATGTACATAGAAATATAAATGCATACAAAAGTATATCTAATATGTTGGAACGCACTACGTGGAATAGATCACAATGTCTTGGAGATTCAAACATGTAACTTTGCTTAATAAATGAGCAAAATCATTAACACATATAAGCTAACAGAAATGTGCTAAATTAATTATCATTTAGTCGTGATTAAGATCGTGATCATGTTCTTGAAATGGTCTTTCATTGAGACTGGCCATAATCAGATGCCAGAATTAGTTTATAACCATTAAGGACAATCGTGTCAGTAGACAAAGTAGGGAAACAGACTTTGTTTACTATTTAAACCAACGCTAACAAATTCTCATAACATTTAACTACCGTGTGTTTCTAAAAATCTCAACGTAAACAGTGGCAAAAATATTACCATTACTACAGTTGTGTACCACCGTGGTGGTACACAAAAAATTGCATTTCGTGCAGATCAGAAGGAAATTACAAGACATTATTAAAGGTGTTGGGGGTGGGTGGGTACTGTAATGGATTAAAGACAAATTTGTGACACAATAAAAGTAAGGTTCCACCCACTAAAAAATTTCAAACATCAACTGAATATGGCTTCTCAATTGAGTGTTGTAGTTGAGAAAGGGCCCATTTCTTATTATCAATTTCCGTTGTAATCTGAGCAAATTCTTTGGCCAGTGCTTCCAGTTCTGCTCCGGTTGACTGATAAACAAGAAGCGACTCTCGACTTCGTTCCAGCTTACGCTCTCCATCTTCCATTGCATTTAGTAAATGTTCTCTAATAGGACAGCAAGAGAAATAGTTGGAAATACACAACGCTAAAATCACTATTCAAGAAGACGGTACACTAAATGGAATTTTAAGAAAATCATAAAACCCACAGACCTTGAAATACCAGGTTGACGTCTGGTGAGCTGGTCTGTTTCATGGGTAGGTGGGGCTCTTTAGTTCTTTGGTTGACAACCAATACAACCTACAAATGTTATAATAATTCTAATCATGTAGCATTACATGGTGCAAGTAAGTTTCGTAGCAGAACATTTAAAAGAAGGTCTACATGACAGACATCAGTAAGATCTGATGTCCAAACAAAGAACGTTATAACGTATAAACCGGAAAGGGGCATATGTGTTGGATTGGAAATGACAGTTTTGCAAGCGTACAGGACTAGGCTAATTCGTCGTTAAAAACTTGAGAATTGAGTGATGACAGACGAAAAAAAGCACATTTTCAAAAAAATTAAACTACCAGAAGTTGAAAACAAATTTGGAGCAAATGCCAAAGGTTTTTGAGGGTTTTTGTTTTGAAGTGTTTCCCTGTAACAATGTTTTTCCCTTAATGTGTTGTTTTGTTGACTGTTGTCCGTGCTGTAGCAGGTACTTTGTTTTCCTAATTTCCCACTTGCATGAGGCCGGTACCAAGACATTTGTCATAACCTGAAGAAATTGCAAGAACTCGTTCAATGAAAAAGGCCTACACAGTGGTTTAGAGTATTCAGAGATATAGGCTGTTGCTTTGCAAACATCCGAAAGCGGGAATGAATTCTGAGAACACAAAAAGCAAAACTGTTAAGGAAGAAGTTGGTAGTTAAGTACAAACGACCATGCTGTTGCTCCTTCTACAAGGCAGCATGGCGGCTCAGGACCAAACAGAATTCGTGAATGTAAAAGGAGAATCATCCTCGATACAGCCAGATTTTAGCAGCAAGCCTAGAATTGACGCTACAGTTTTCAAGGAAAACAAAAACCTAGACTGATTTATTGCATATTTTGTTGACTGAGAATTTTCGTCAGCCCGAGATGAAAAGAATTTATAGGTCGTCCAGTAGCATAAAACCTACACATATTTAATACATTCGAGAGTTCTCCAGACTTCAAAGATGAGGAGCGGTGGGCTTTTATTGTTTTAAATATTTTAACTGGTTTTGTAAGAATGCCTGAAAGGGTAATACTGGGTTTCTGATACTTTTTTAAAACCACAATTTTCTAAAAAAAGTCATCCAAAGAAAGTGACCCCATTGGACGACAATTTCTGCAAATAAGAAATAACCGTGGGAGCATTTAGTCATATTCGTTGGTAAAAGCTAAAGGATTTCCAAGAACATGATGGAGACGCGGAATTCAAGGGTACTAGTTCTATTTCTGGAAAATAGTTGGTGCGACGAGGTCAAAATTATAAGACATCACAGATAACAATTATAACTGGAAATAACTGTTTCTGGAATCCACCAGCTAGTATGTTTCCTAAAAAATATTACTGTTGATTGCAGGGCAGAGCTCAAATAAAGGGCCATAACTGTAAACAGTAACAGTAGGTATTAATGTCTCAACGTTTATGAAGCATATATTTGATAGACTCTAAAAGAGTCATCCTGAATTTAGGCTCACTCATACACAGCCCCTCCTAATAATAAGGGCCCATTTCCAGATAACTGCACTTTTGTACAGGAGTTACAATGATACCAAAACATAAATAGCAAGATGCATTTTCAAAAACTGGCTGTACACATACCTGACTCTTTTTAAAGCCTCCACTGATTCTGAATTGTAGGTTTCACTTAAAATTTGGGTTCTTATCACGCTAGGAAAATATACAAAGCACAATACCGCAATCGTTAAAATAGTTAGGAATGTATGAAACAAAAGCTCTAAAAAAGTTGTTACATCTAAAAGTTAGCTGATATGTTATCGAATCTTCGACAGTATCTTAAATCCAACCAGTAGACTCACAACTGTGATAATTTACAGTTAATAAGCCAAATTACTCAGCTGGAACCCAACCATTTTGAATTGGATCTGAATTGTTCAGTATTATTCAAAATTTTTCCTTCCGACCATTTGAAAAAGATTTAAGGTTAACCCTATTAGCACAAAATGCTTATTGCTCTTATCTTTTAACTTGTTTTCTTTTTCTTAAGCCCTATAAATTGCAGATATGCTTTGTAAAGCTGGGCAAGAATGTCAAAACAAATATGAAAGAAATACAATAAGTCAAATTTTGATAGTTTTTCGTATGCACAGTAGTTTAATGCAGCTATTGGAAAGCAAGGTGGCTAATCTACTATTAAAACACGTTTAAGAATCAATATAATGTGGTAACAGGACAAGGAGCCGAATGCATAAAGCATGGATGAAAATGAGAGAAACCTGCTTGGTTGTACGCCTGAAAAGAATGTTACTTTAAGTTAAAACAGAGATTTACAAGTGTGTCAGCAGTTCAGAATTTCTGTAGGTTCTACACAACCACTCCGCACGGAGTGGAAGCATGGGTATCAATAAGCACGAAAATGTCAATGCTACGTTGGCTAATCGGTATATCATTAAACTTAGAACCAAGTAAGTCATAAGAATTATGCTACGGTTATCTGGATTTACAAGAAAGTCACTAATTACCAATGTACTGTCATAAGGTAGCTGGCAATACACAACAATGATTAGCGCTATTCCTTGAGTCAGTCGGGGAAATGCATAGCAAAAAATGACTTCATCTCAGGGACTCGCCAAATTTCTTGTGGTGTTATTCAGAAGGTGCAAGGTTGGGGCTATGACGAGCCAGAAAAAATAACATTGTGCACACCTTTTCGGGATGGCAGAGTAAAGTGATTGGAATTGAAAGATGGAAGATTAAAGACAACGGAAGAAAAGCAACTCTTTTAAAAACTGTACATCACAAATGTGTTTCCATATTTCCAGTGGATTTTAAAAAACTTATTTCATGAGATTACCAAATGTCAAATTTTAAGCATAGCTCCTGCAGACGAAAATAAGAACCGTCATAAAACGACAAGACATTATTTCATCACTTTAACAAGAGAAACTGCAATAAATAAATGCTCACATACCATCCTGAGTATCATTTTCAGGTAACAACTTACACTCAGATTCCCGTCAATAAGCAGATACTACTACACACTGAGCCGTCTTAATAGTACTTTGTACACTGAATGAACACTTTGTTGACAATTCTAACTAACCTCACATTACGTACTCAAGCCGTTTTCGTGGCGATAGTGCAAGTCATTACTATACTCAATTTATTAATTCCATAAAAAAATCTTAATTATAGAGAGCTGTAAAAGATCAAGAACTTACTTCAATTTCAAATGAAGTGCTTCACATTTGGCAGCTAACCAATTGACTTTGACTTCACTGTTTGAGTGGCTGGACCGAAATTCCTCGTAAGATAGTAAATCACGTGTAAGCTTAAGTTCCAAGCATAACGCCTGACAGAAACATAAAAAAATAGGGTGTAATACATACTAGAATACTCATATAATGTGAATTTAAAATTACACGTGCTCACGGTGGGCACAATAGTCCCCCATATTTTGTCCATCTCAACAAGCTAACATTAAACCTAAGGAAATATATATGTAGCAAAGTAATACAGGAGCTTAAAAGGACAAGTTAATTTACATTGCCATAGGATTAGCATTTCTTCCAATTTTTAGAAAATTCTTTACTTCTAAGGTTCACCCCTAACCGAGCAAACTGTATTAAATCAATTCAATTTCAAGGGATGCATTTTACATATACTAGTTTTGTTACTCGGCAGAACAGATGTACAAACTGTATTGTCTGCCAACGCTCATGAATGAAAAAGTTTGGGATGTCATCAATAGAGTAGATCATTAAAGTTTAGTGACATTCAGACGAATTCTTTATATCTATCCCCGTTCCATGTCAGCATTCTAGTAGCCTGAATCATGCTCAATACCACTATTTTTTTTTGCGGCTGTTTGCATTCTTCCTCATGTTGTATCCAATAAAAAAATAGTTTTCTTCCATTGTTGTCACAGAACAGTTACCAATTGTTGTTTATTAGTTTGTGATCCATCCGGAAATAACATGACGTTCTCCACTAATTAATCATGATTTACTTTTCCGCAAATTTACTGCGGGTATTAACGCATTTATGGAAATGCTGTTCCATTTTTTATATATATATATATATAAAAAATATAATATAATATAATATAATATAATATAATATAATATAATATAATATAATATAATATAACATAATATCAATATAATATCAATATTATATAATATAATACCTTAAAGTAATTTTGTAGCCTTTTCCAGTTTTCTTTTCTTTTTACTACAAGAGATTCTTTAAGACCCACCATTTTCTGCAGTTGATTTTCTACAACAATAGGTAACTGGCAGGCCTTGGAAAAAATTAAGGCGTCGCTACCTACAACGCATGTTGNAAAATATAATATAATATAATATAATATAATATAATATAATATAATATAATATAACATAATATAATATAATATAATATAATATAATATAATATCAATATAATATCAATATTATATAATATAATACCTTAAAGTAATTTTGTAGCCTTTTCCAGTTTTCTTTTCTTTTTACTACAAGAGATTCTTTAAGACCCACCATTTTCTGCAGTTGATTTTCTACAACAATAGGTAACTGGCAGGCCTTGGAAAAAATTAAGGCGTCGCTACCTACAACGCATGTTGGAAAACATTTAATATTAATTTTTGTAAACTAAATGATAAAACTACAAAAATAAACAATAATATACCTAAATCAAAAATGGCTACTGCACATTAAAAAATATTTGAAATGCCACATTAATTTTCTGCAGGGAATTGTATTTCGCAAACTTCTCCAAGTACAGGGTATCCCTAAGCAGAGGTTTCCATGTTTTTCCGAACTTCCATAATACCTTTTTTTGCGGGTATTAAGGTTACTATATTGAGAATGTCACCAAATTATTGTCTTGTAAAACAGTGATCGATAAAATGCCAAGGTATAATATTTTACAACCTTTACAACCAAAATCCACCAAATTCTCTACCAATGGAATTTAATACCACACAGATAACACACAGTACAATCAGAGCATTAGATTCTTCATCGGCTGTATACGTGCATATAAGAGAAGAAACTTGTAAGTATCAAGGTTAAATCCAAAATAATTAAAGGCAGTATAATAATATCGGCCCACAATAAATGGCAATTGGATTTATTTGTATTGTACATAAAGCTGTTAGTTAAAAACGGAGCAAAAATACTAATGAAACCCAGTACATATTTTATCAATTCGTTTAAAACAAACACGATGCAATATCACATATTAAAGCGTATATTACAGACTCTATCCTGCCAATCTTGTTAAACGGATATATCATGCAGCTAACCATATCATATAGAGTGGTATTAAATTATAGTATTTAGTATCAAGGTATCGTATATCGTACTATACAACACTCCTGTATCCCCAAGACTGGTATTGCTAGATGATATTCAGGATGAGATAACAAGGTGAAACAAATATTTCTGTGGTACACGCCTTTCATAGCGACCAATTTCTGGGCTACCATAATTCTACCAACGGTAGAAGCAAAAAAGGCTAGTCGCAGGACCAAAAAGTTGAAGGATTCAGTAAGTCTAAGTTTATTTTTGTTATCAACCACTTGGGTACACGAAATGGGCAGATTTCAAAAATTTGGTCACATTACTGCATTGTTCTCAGTAAAACCCAAAACATCCCTCACCCAACCACTAAACCGACAAAGATATCACGCGTTTGAAGTTCCTGTGGCATTCAGTATTCCCTTGGCAGGTCATGTCAAGCAACTGATATCGATCAGGGTTTTTTAATGGTCAAGAACCACATTATCGGAATAAAAGAAAGTTTACCCAACAGATATTTAACTTCCCACTTAAAAACATTCAAGTCGTAACGGAAGAGAGTACTGAGAAGCCAGCAAGTCCCACAATCTTCCCATCACAGGAAAGAAACTACATTTATACAAAGATTATTTCAACGTGGAGCAAGAGGTGTAGGAGGATGATGACGTCAGGAGAAACGACTCGCACAAAATGAAACTACTGGTACCAACTAGAAAGCCTTACTGTAACACTTTATACGATAATACCTATAGGAAATACTAATACTAGTTTCATTTCGTCGATGGAGCCAAGTTTGAAACGCAGCACCAAGATTTTGACCTGTCACATTAAAATACGTCTCTAAACTCGATCAAGAACATCAAGATAATACGAGGAAGTACCTATCCAGATGTGATAACAGTATTCCGTGCAAGTATGGGTATCAGACTGATAGAAATACAAAATGGTTTTTGAAATAACGTACCCTTTAGCGCAATATAATAAAACTTGATACACCCAGTCTTAAAAACAGATTGAACATAAGACCCCCAATAAAGGTCTAACAAAGGGGAAGAGGTAAGCATTTATCAAGGGAAGAAGCAAACTCACCACCATTCATGCCAAAATGATCGTCAGTGAACTTTGGAGGAAGAAACGGTTCAGCTTTTTATTAAAAGATATCAGTTGCATTTCCCAAGCTTTAAAAGAAACCAGCCGCTTTCCTCCCAATTCCTTAACAGGGTCGAGATCAACTTCAAATCTTCTGCAAAGGTCAATAGTTTAAAGGAGCAAGAGAGTTAGACTAAAAATAGAACCTTGAGAAACAAAAGCAATGATAGTATGCTTCTTAAACGTAATTCTACTTAGCGCGACACGCATTTAAGCATTTTTCTTTACAGCTTTCCCTTCGAATATACCTGCTTCATTGAAATAAATTGTTGTTTATGACGGCGAAATAGGCATGGCGTACCCTCTATGACAGTCTTCCAACCAATGTGCCTCCGCAAGGACGTACAGTGTTATATCGCGGTGATGCAATACCACCTAAAATAGCATTTGCCATCGATAATCTCGGGTACGCCTAAAGAGCTCATGGTGGCTGGCATGGCTTCAGATACAAGAATAGATGATCCATTTAGTCACTGCGATCAAGAATTGTTAATGTCAAGGTCAGATTTCCCAGCAAGAAAAAAAATTAGCAATTGCCACAGCCTATGTTCCCTAATGAGTTTGGAGGGAGCAGGGGTTTGAGTTATGATAGATAAAAAAAATATTCAGAAATCAAGTTTATAGTAAATAATGACGATGTATGGACGGAGATACCACAATATTTGTGGAGATAAGAAATTTGACCAAAGCTTAAGGGGTGTATCTACTTTAAATCCTTTTGAGCATTGTTTTTATTGTGATCTTTGAAGTCTAATTGAAAATAAGTAGTTACTGAGCTCTTACTGTTGCTCCCAACAGGGCTGAAGAATTCATACAGGAACCTGCATTTTTCTTTGAATGCCTTTTCTAACTCGGGAATGTAAAACTGCTGTAAGGCCTAAGGAAGTAATTGTGTAATTTATCAGGGCAATAACCAATCCCAAAGGATCAACTTTAAAAGTAACTAACACATATATGTATATAGTTTTCAATACCAGCACAATTTATATATTCCATTTGCAAAAAACTACACCAGTAAATCAACAATAAAAAAGTATGATTTAATGTATCTCCAAAATCAGGCTTTTATTGTAAGTACTCTGCACACCAAACCCCCCCCCCCCCAAAAAAAAAATGGGAGAGCGTATACCAATTTTAAACTGTGGGTTAATGCACAAACAACAACTGCTATAAGCACAACCGCGTATTTTGTATTGCCGTTTCTAAAAACTCCTTTTTTACCCTGGTACACAAACAATATCGCTAAAGTTTACATCAAATAAATATTAATGTAAATCTTGTGACCAAGAATTTTATTGTACTAACAAAGTTTCTACTTTTCGGTACAGTAGAGCAAGAACGTTATAAAAACGCTTGTCTCCCCTTCCCAACAGTGCAGGTAACATTTACATTAACAGTTAAACAGAAGTTTTTTATAGTATTTGAACAGCCGTTGAGCATACTCTTAATATTAAAGTTAGATTATTGTAAAAAGTACCAGCTTTTCAAAGCTTTACCATACTGTTCAACTCCGTTAGATTCTAGGCTTACATTAAAGACTCAAATCAATTTATTGGTCAACAAGCCTGTTATTCATTGTGTTTGGCGACCCGCGTGCTTGAATGTCACAACTTGCTATTTCTTTATAGTCAGTTAAAACACCTCTTCTCGTCACACCTTAAACAATGTAAAGAATGTTATGTTCTATATTTACCCGCTAAGGAAAATACAACTACTTTTACTACTACCGCTGCTTTTAGTCTTATCGAAGTTAATTCACCTCCATTAATTCAGTACTTTTAACATTATTACTACTACTATAACCACTAGTGCTACTACTATTGCTGCTGCTGCTCCTCCTCCTCCTCCTCCTCCTCCTCCTACTACTACTACTACTACTACTACTTCTACTACTACTACTACTACCACTACTACTACTACTACTCTAACTGATACCATTATTACTGCTAGCAATCCTCTTTTACATCCATCACCAAATAGGAAAAGCTGAAAAAGGTGGTCATTTAAAATGCATAGGGCAAGATATTTGGGAGACAATGACACCACAGAGAGGAATAATAGAGTGGAATAATCTTAAGTGCTTGGGGTCTTCCATTGTAATATTAAAATTAAAAGGTGTTGCAAGCAACTCTATGTACAGCTCCAATGGTGCACACTGGGTCCATAAGAGGTGCTCTGGCATCAAAGGTAGACCAAGACGATATTTCCTTTGTGTGTTCTACCTGCAGTAGTAATCAGAACCCGCCACTGCCTCCAGAAAACGTCATGCTCGATGGTGTAGCCTTAGAAACAGTTCCTACCTTCTGTTATCTTGGGTACATGGCTGGAGATAATGAAGGATACACAGTGACAGCAAGAATACAATCTGCATGGATAAAGTTCAGAGAGCTTCTTCCTGTCTTGTCCAATAAGGGTATACCCTTAAAAACTCGTGGACGCGTCTTTGCTGCTGGTGTTCGCGGTGTTATGCTCTATGCGTGTGAAACGTGGCCAGTAAGAGTAGATGACACAGGCAGATTAGACAGGAACGATAACGCCATGGTAAGATGGATTTGTGCAGAAAAACCCCTAATGGACAAAGTTCCCAATGACAGACTTACGAGCTCGCCTTGGTATCCCATCTCTGGAAGATGTTCTAAGACGTGAACGACTGAGATGGTTTGGCCATGTTAAAAGAATGAACCCAGAGTCATGGCCACACAGAATAGTGACCTTTGAAGTGGACGGTAAATTCCTCGGTAGTCCAAAAAAGCGATGACCAGACAACATCAAAGCAGATCTAGCTTCAGTGAAGATCAAAGAAGATCTAGCAGCTGATCGTGTTGCCTGGAGAAGAGCCATCAACTCTGCTGGACAAAAATACGTCCCAAAATGCGGATTACGAGGCATAAAATAAGTAAGTTAAATTAAGTTAAATAACTTGTCCAAATTCTTTGGACTTTAAGAAAGAAGGTTAAACGTTGTTTTTCATAATTTTGTTTGTTAATAAGTTTTGGCGGGGTACCGTACTGTTAAACAAGTTACGATGGTAAGTGACATTGACTTTCGAGTCTGATTACGTGTGTAACGAGTACGTTCGTTGGGTTTACCGGTTTAATTCCCGCCGAATTAACAAAACCTCGCGATGATCAATTCCTAAATTTCCACAAAAAACTTTGACGGTAGGAAAATGCCCAAGTAAAAACATTGTGTTATTTTCTAGCAGGCAGTGTTCTGTGTTAATTTATGTCTCCTAAATCGCACTCCCATTTAAATCAAATCATTGAAAATCATTTCAATAACTCAAATTACAATGAGTTCCAATCTTACCAAACCAGTTATGATATCAACAATAAGGCTTTTACAGCTAGAAAAACCAAGAGGTAATCTAAAAAGTTACATATCTAAAGGTTAAAGGGTCAGAAAACCTTTGCTATCTTTACTTTTTCTTAATTCATGATACATGGTTTTATAACTAAGCATTTGCTAGGTTTTTAAATGAAAAATGATAACAGTGTGCAGTGGACGGATAATGTTGGGCTGCTGACTAGAATCCAAGACAATACAATATAAAGACTGTTGTTGCATGATTCTGAGCTTCAAGAATAAGTATCACCTTTTGCCATCCCAAAAAATGTAGTTTAAACACTATTAGTACTAACTCAGAAATCACTCAGTCACTTACCTGATGAATATTCTGTTTCTTTTTTCCATGCAAACATATTTCTTCTTTATTTATTCCCAAGATTCTAACTTCTTCATTCCCACTTCCACAGGGAAATATGACTATTTGTTTCAACTGGGCTCTTGTTAAGGCATCATTTATCGTGGAAATATATTGCTGATGGAAAAAAATATGAAAATATACAACTTCGTCTTACCTTCAATTTGTAACATATACAGTTACCTCAAAATAATATTACAGCTTTTTGAACAACTTTTCAAAAACAAATATGTAAAAATTAATTAAAACTCACGCTAAAGTCATCTGATGGCACAACAAAAATTCGAATTCCCAGGGGCCATAATGAAAATAACGTCTTCATGATCTGTATTATGCTACCCCTGCCACCGTTTCTCTAGATTATCGTCCCGCCTGTTTGTTTCGTTCTTTTTTGTTTCTGTTTACTCTTATTTTTTGACTATTTTGGATAATATCATGTATTAGGTTTTTAACATTTACCTTTGAACATTTGTATTTTTTTTTGTTAGTGGCGAATAAANACAACAAAAATTCGAATTCCCAGGGGGCATAATGAAAATAACGTCTTCATGATCTGTATTATGCTACCCCTGCCACCGTTTCTCTAGATTATCGTCCCGCCTGTTTGTTTCGTTCTTTTTTGTTTCTGTTTACTCTTATTTTTTGACTATTTTGGATAATATCATGTATTAGGTTTTTAACATTTACCTTTGAACATTTGTATTTTTTTTTGTTAGTGGCGAATAAATACATACATACATACATACATACATACATACATACATACATACATACATACATACAGTGTTAACAAAGAAACCAAGACACTCAACAAGGAAATTAGTACAGGAAAAAGAACGGCGTTTCCAAAAGACAGCGAGAGGAAATAAATATAAAAGTGAAAACCGGATAACCGAATGGGGAAAATATCTGAATTTCACAAATCAATACATGTGAATACTTCTGACTCTGGTGCAAACAGCACTAGTGCCATCAAGTGGCTAAAAGATGGCAACTAACTGTGACAAAAACTTTTTTTCCCCTGTGAAACAAGTTTCAGACAGGAAAATCTCATTTCTTGCAACTCATCAGTTAAAACAGGGCCCATTTGAATATTTTTTCCTGTCGGGCAACAGGGAAGCAATCCTGATATCCCAACCCCTATCTAATTTAAAAGGGAATACGTAAAATCTTTTCATATACATCTCCTCCCATACGCAATGGGTAAATTTGAAGCTGCTGATATTAAAACACTCATAAGACTGGCACATGTTTAAGGAGGCAATCAGATAACCGTAACTAATGACGCAACACCAAATTATCAATTAAAATTCATTTTAACTTTTTTTCTTCAAATTCATTGAAATCGGAGGAAATACAAAGAAGCATCCTAGGTCAGAAAGCTGTAGCGCATTTGGCAAGATACTTGCTGAGGAAAACATTTGAACATTAGAAATGCGACAGGTGCACGTTTCTCATGGGAAATTGATAAAAACGCAGTTTTTATCAATTTCCCATGAGAAACGTTTTATCAAATGATACTGAAACAAATGAATTGGGCGGTATTGCTGCTTTTTATCAAGACATTTTATCTTTTTCAGATACAAATAAAGACAGATTTATCCCATACTTTAACAATTCAAATAAAACAAAGAATATTGCCAAGGATTTTCTGCAAATGCTGAGTTAAATCCTTTGTGTCTTACTTGAGTTATGGCTTACCGTTTGGGCCTGTTTACAGGAATATCAATAAATTTTTAAATAAAATTGTTAATCAGGGATTAAATAACAGTTTGAAAAACCAAAAAGAACACAAATATACAAATGGCTTAAATTTGTGGATATTTTGGAAAGTGAAAGGAATCGGTTCCTTTTTAAGTCGTATAGGTTTTAAATAACAAATTTCTCTTTTTTCCCTATGCTGATTAAAATGGAAAATCTACGGCGGTCTTGTTATATAGACAGAAAATGGAATGTATTCAAAATACCGCTAATTACTAGACTTGACCAAGAGGTCTGTACTTCTTTTATAAAGAAAATATTTACAATAGTACAGCTGTTTTTATACCTCTACCTTCCATACCTGACAGTAATTATGAATATAGTCTATAAAGTAGTCTTTAATTATTCCTGTGTAAGTTTTGATAAGGTTTTATTTGTTTTGAAAACAAGTTTTCAACTTAGTAAAAGAAGAATATAATTCCTACCTACCTACCTAAACAGATGCGTACATCTATACATCCATATATATATACACAGGCATACCTATATACATGCACATAAGATTTTGAATGAAGACCAGCAAATTTTTCAACGATTATTCAAATATTATCTTAAAATTTGTCAAAATCTCTAGTCCTATCCAGGCGAAAAAGGGGGCAAAAAAATTGACTTAATTGAGTAACTCTCAGATGTAGTTTTTTTAACTGCCCTCCACTAATAACCGTGGCATTAGGTAAAACCAGTTTTGTTAAAAAATGCAGCTCAGTCAACACAGTAGTGATATCAATCTCAAATAGGGACCTGACGTTTAATCTTCAACAACATTTTAACAATTTTCACATTGTGCCTGACTTCTACAAAGTTTTTCAACAGCTCTTCAGGTATTGTAAGCCATTTTAACCAAGAAGTTATCAGCGTCTTCACACTTTTAAGGCTGACAGTACTCTGCTGCATAGGCTAGTGGAAGGAAAGACTTGCGATTTTGGCTCTTTTACAACTCGGAAACCAATCACAATCCCCACACCACTCTTGAAGTCCCCACTAGACTCACGATTCTTATAACATTTGATCAAATCGGATAATTTCATTGCCACCAAATCCGATAATTTCACCAAAACGAAGTCTAAATTGCCGAAAGCTTATAAATAAACAACAACACCGACTGATCACGTCAAAACTAACACAAAAATGAAGTAAAATACCTGCAAATGGCAAACACTCAAAACGTTCACATCTCCAGTTTGTATTTCGATAAAAACAACAAAAATTTACAGTGCAACAATGGCAACAAACTGAGTTCTAGCTTCCGCGACAAAATAATACAAACAAACCCAATACATAACACGTAAAAATTCAGTTCACAGATACCAAAAAGCCCAATGGGTTAGAGCAGGGATGTCAAACACGCGGCCTGCATGCGGCCCATCGTAAGGACGCTTGCGGCCCGCACAAATGATCTTCCTTTCTCCCTAGACTCATTGGCAGACTCTTACCTGTATGCGTATCAACGGGCAGAAATCAAAGCTTTGACATCGATTTCTACTTGTTTAGACGCTAAGAGAGTGACCTAGTTAAAAACAGATCAACATCGTTCGAGGATTGTTCGATTTCTAATAAATATCTCGAGGAGAACTTTGAATTGAATTTGAATTTTCATTGAGTTTATGACTGAGTTAACAGAACGCATTTAAGCTCTGTATCACGCGATCCCTCTTCAGCATTTCCGGCGAGTCGACTTTAGGTTACAAATCTATTTTGTAATTTTCAACAACTCGGAAATATTCACATTGGATACAAACAGTGAATTTTCATTTCCTGGGGCCTATTTTTATAACGGAAAATATGAATCGAGGAATACACATCATAGAGTGCAAGTGTAAGGTTATTTGTCTTTTTCCTTTTTTGTATAACTATCTTCATTAGTACGCAATAAACGTTTTTAACAGTCTTTCATTGATATTTTCTTTATTTGATTTTCCAGATTGGACTTCAAAATGGATAGTGCTCCTAAGAAAAAAAGAAAGCTGAACAGAGAAGGGCGGATGTTTCAAGAAAAATGGGAATTACACTATTTTTCCACAGCAGTGAGTGGAAAGATTTATTGTTTAATTTGCAACAACCACCTTTTAAAGCCGAAAGTCTAAAACTTGAAAAGGCATAAAACGAACCATAAATCTTAGAACAAATATAACGGGCCAATGCGTGTTTCAAAACTTAAGGAATTGAAGGCCAACTTAACACAGCAACATACCTTCTTCACAAAAATTCAGAAAGGGAATGTTGCCTCCGTTACTGCCAGCTAGAAACTCAGTTGCATGATTACCACGAATGAGAAATCCTATACTGAAGGAGATTTTATAAAACAATGTCTTGTAAAAACGGCAGAAATTATGTGTTTAAAAGGCGCATTTGTTCAAGGATATTTCATTGACCAGAAACACTGTTGCTCAACGGATTGATGACATGTCAAGTGATTTGAAGCAACCATTAAAAGCCAAATCATTAAAATTTGAACACTTTCTCTTGCAATTGATGTGACCATTTATATCACTGGAATAGCACAACTTGCAGTCTTCATCAGGGCCTGTGACAACGAATTATGAAGAACTGATTGAACTGATCCCCGTGCATGCCACAACAACAAGTCAGGGCATATTTGAGAAAGTCGAACAGGTTCTTCATCAGTATGTGCTTGATTTGCGTGCTTGTCTACCGATGCTTCAGGGAATATGGTTGGTGGACATAATGGTGTTGCAGCCAAGTTACAAACAAAAATGCGCAATTTATGTCCGGATTCGACATTTGCACATTTTCAATGCATTATTTATCAACAAAATATGTGTTCAAAGATTCTAAATTTAGATCATGTGCTGAGTTTAGTCACAAAGTCAGTGAACTTTATCAGAGGTCGTTCTCTCATCCATCGTCAGTTAAGGCAGTTGTTGAAGGATCTGGATGAGTTCACCGACGTTCCATTTCTATACGGAAGTGCGCTGGCTATCATGCTACAAAGTGTTGAAAATATTTTATTTGTTGAGACAAGAAATAATTACGTTTTTGGAGATGAAAGAACGAAGCAACTTTGAATTGAAAGATGACAGTTGGCTGCAGGATCTGACTTTTGCTGTGGACATTACTGCGCATTTGAATGATCTCAATTTCAAATTGCAAGGTAAAAACATGATCACTGGTTTATATGAAGATGTCAAATGTTTCGTTTTGAAATTGAAATTATGAAAGTCTGAAGTCTCTAGTGAAAATTTGTTCCGTTTTGCTACATGCAAAGAGATGCAAAGAGCTGCAAAACAGTGATGATATAAGTCTGCATTGCGTTTTGCCAAGTATGACACTCATTTGGAATCATTATCAAGAGTTTGAGAAAAGTTTTAGTGATTTCGCATCTTATGAACGCCAGTTTGCATTATTTCCAAGAAGAAAACCTGCAAATGGAACTATTAGAAATTCAATCAGATTCCTCACTCAGATGAAAATGTTTGGAAGAGGGAATACCCGATTTCTTTTCATACCGTCCGGAAAGGTTTAGAAACTTTAGAAAGTTTACCACAAGGATCATGGCAATGTTCGGCTCCACATATTTGTGTGAACAGTCATTTTCCTTCATGAAATCAACAGAAACACCTCAAAGAACAAGACTGACTGATTAACATTTGTCATCCCTCATCAAACTCGGCTATACACATTAATTTCTGCCACACATACAAGAAATTGTCAACAAAAAGAGATGTCAAGCCTCGGAGAAAAGCAGTTAAAATCTTTGAATTCTTGTTGATGAATGTCAGTTTGGAATTTATGTATAATGCATTTTTTGCTATTGCATTAAAATAGATGAAGATCGTCAAAACTTTCGTTATATTCTTTTGTTGAACTACAATGTACATGAACATTATTACTTGAATTTGCTCGTGTGACTCTAAATTAAAAAATAAATTGCAAAAGTTCTTATTTAACGTGTTTAACTTTTGCGGCGCTCATGACAAAAAAATCAACTCCTATGGCTCTGAGGCGACTTTGAGTTTGACATGCCTGGGTTAGAGGATGTTGACTTTCTAAGCATGTATAAATTACGCAAGAAAAGTGAAGTCTATGCTGACCCTTTGATGATAGATTTCAAAGTAAAAGTAACGGTAAGAACGGACTGCACAGTTCTAATGTCGCATTGAAAATGTATAGTTGTAAACTGGTGGAAGCTGAAGGTGATAGTACATTGGGTTAGCTATAAAGATAAGCACTACTGCGTGTCTGTAACTGTGCCCACTCTTCCTGGTCGAAACTTTTGCTGATTTACTTTTGCCGAAACTTTTGCTGATTTGCTTACAAGCATTTGCTTGTAAGTTAGAGGATGGAGAAATTTGGAAGAATATGTCATACTCTAAATAGGCAGCTTCTGTTGTACCTGTTTTAAAAGATGCAAAGTATCCCTTAGACTCCTTGAGAATCTGCTGTCATTACAAGCTACTGTTAACAAAGCCTTACCATTAGATAGCCATCCCATACCCAGTACAATTGATTAGCTATCAACGTTGTGGGAATTGGCAAGCTAACAAAACAAGGTTTGTTCCAGGCCTATTGGCAGCTTGAATTAATTCCATTTTCAAAGGAACTGCTGACCTTGGATGCTCACAGGGGGCTGTATAAACCATGGGAATCACAATTTGGCATCAATTTTACAAATGGAATCCTCCAATGTGAGATAGGCAATCAGCTTGGCAAAATTTCCTGTATGCAATTGAGAATAGATGACATATTGGTGTCTGGAGATAATGACAAAAATCACCTGATGAATTTACATTCTGTGTTGCATAAAATAAAGGTACTGAGTTGACTTTAAGAGTAAATAAATGTTTTTTCATGAAAACAAAAGTTAACTACTGTGGTTATCTGGTGAGAAATGGGTGGGTGGGCGTGGGGTGGTTCAGTCTATGCCTTAGAATGTGGAGGCAGTAAAAAAGTCACCACGGCTTACCAGTGTCACAAAGCTTAGGTTGTTTTGGGGCATGGTTAATTACTATAACAACTACTTGCCCTGAATGACATATAAAAGTGAACCTTTACACAATTCAAATTGAAAAGATATTCAATGGACTTGGAAAAATAATTCTGTTAAGATTAAGTCTTTGTTTTTGTGCTGTTCCTTTGCTGGTGTGTTTTGACCCATCCAAAGAAATAATAGTCCATTGTGATGCCAACTCAGTTATCTTGAGCCAGTTCTTTGTTATGTAATTGTTGATGGAGGAGAAAGGTCAGTATGGTGTGCATCAAGAACTTTGTCAGTTGGTGAGAAGAATTACTCCCAGGCATAAAAAGGACGGGCATTAGTTTATGCTGTCAAACATTCCACCAGTTTCTCTTTGGCCACAAACTCATCATGCTCATTGAAAGGAAAAGGGATGGTGGATTGTGAGGATGATACACTCAAAGCATATATCACCAGTCTAACTGATTTTCAAGTGAGGGTGGACAATTGCTCAAGGCAGAAGGGGGAGGGTAGTGCTTCTTCTTCTTTTTCGAGTCTCGCGGCTGTCATCATCTCAGATCTTTTTACTCCAGAAAGTGGCACAGCCCACTGCTGCATCACTGGGATTGGAAAGGTCATTGGCGGTGCACTTTGGAGAGAGGCTACAGGACATGAGGTGTGTCATGGTTTGTTCACTGCTGCAGTCACAGGTACTGGTGGGGCTCAGGTTCCACGCTTTTAGAGAGGCCTTGCATCAGCCTTGCTCAACTGGAAGTCTGTTGAGGGTCTTCCATATTGGCCATGGTAGCTCATTTCTGCTGGTGAGTTGTTGAGTTGGCACTATGCCTCTGCTTGTCCATGAGTCTGCCATGCTGTGTCCCTTCCAGCTGGTCATCCATTTCTCCTCAATGGCTTGGTCGGTGGAGGTGGTGAGTGGCTGGGTGGAGTCCATGAAACTGCTCCAGGAGAACAGTCTCTTCCAGGTGGTGGAATGCCGATGAAGTGGGTGTCTATTGTCATCTGGCTTCTGGTGCTGATCGAGGCTGTGAACCTCTTGTTGGATTCTGGGAGGGGCAAGACCAGCTAGGGCATAGATACAGGCTACAGGTGTTGGCTTCAGACAGCCCATTACAATACGGCAGGTGTCATTTAGAATCGGGTTGATTTTGCGGGCATGGCTAGATCTGCACTACACTGAGCTGGCATATTCAGCAGCTGAGAAGCATAGACCAAGGGCAGTTCTGCCCAGTGTTGCAGGAGCTGCACACCACTTGCTATTTACAAGTTTACGAAGGATGTTATTCCTTGTTGACACTTTGCCTCGGAGCTTGGTGATCTGCTCCTTGTATGATAGGGTGCAGTCAAGAATAACCCCCAGATACACTGGGTTGGGATGATTTTGGACTCGTTGGCCTTTCCATGTCACATTTAGTTGTTGGCGTGCTTCTCTGTTTTTCAGGTGGAAACTACAGAGTTGTGTTTTGGCTGGGTTGACTTTTAGGTGATTTTCATTGTAGTATATGGACATCCCTGCCAGTGCATCTTCTATGCTTCATTCCATATCAGAGAAGTTACTTTTCTGTGTGGTAATGCACAGATCATGTGTAAATGAACCTGTTGCAGGCCTCAAAGATTAGGGTAGTGCTCATACCAAGGAAACTAAGACAGTGTGTTACAAGAATTACATGAAGTTCATCTTCCAAAGTAAAGGAAACCTCTTGCCAGAAGTCATGAAATGAGATAGGCTGGAAGCAATAAGATCATCGAAACTATAGTTAAATGGTTCTGAAATATGTAGATTGAATCATTGAAGTCCAACTAAAGCTCCAGCTCATCATGGGGAATTTCCTGTATCGTCTTAGGGAGAATTCACAGCTATGTAGGTCCAGTAATGCAGAAAATGCTTTTGTGGTTGTAGGCAGGCATTCAAAGTAGGTGGAAGAAAATATTGTTTCATTAAATTATGCTAAACATACAATTAAGGTGATAAGGATCCTCTTTTTAATGCATGCTTTACCTTATATTTTGGTGAGTGACAATGGTCTGAGATTTTCCAGCTCAGAGGTTCTGGCCAAGAATTTAGTATGCCACATTTTTACAGCACCCTACCACCCTGCCTCAACTAATAAAGTGGAAAGCATGGTCTACAACCTGAACAAGTCACTAACAACCCTCAAAAAGAGGGAAAGAGAAACTTGTTTGTGTAACTTTTGTAGAAGGTTAACCCTTAAGCCATCAGAGAGTTTTCTGCTGCTGAATTGTTAATGGAGCAGAAAGTAAGATCTCCTTTGTCTCTTCTGCTGCCAAATATAGCTGGATGGATTTCAGCTTATAAAATGGTTAAATGTCTTTAAAAGTTAGAACTATATACAAATGCTAGCTTGTGGAAGTATAGCTAGCACCCAACCTGAACTGGGTGCAGGCTGATTGAGCTGAACCACAGGTAGCTTGTTCCACTCCCTGACTGTGTTTGGTACAAAGGAGTTGTTACGTGGTTCTGGAAAATCTAACTACTGGCACTACCACTGGTCCTAAAGTTAAAAGGGTAGTAGAGTGTGGAGGGTATGATATCCACCAGCCCATTTTGATGTGGTACAACAACCCCAGTCCATTGTGGTACCTTCTTGTTTGAAGACTGTCTCATTGGAGTACACATGAAGTAGCAGTTGAAGGCATAGTACCTTATTCCTCACTGGACTTTTCCCTAGTGATCATTGTCTTGTTTCTTCTGGGCATCTGAGATAGTTGAAGCATACTTAAATGTAAGGTAAACTATAGTCATGTTGCCTGGCATATAAAAATAAACAAACAAGCAAAACTGGCAATGTTGGCAATACAACTTGGAAAAAGCCTGAGGTATATACTTATGACAAAAGATCAAGAAGTTGGTTGTCAGAAAAAATATGATCTAAACAAGGTGACATATTCACAACACAGTATTGGTTTTTACAAATTGCACAAGTTTAGATACTGTTGTTGAGTGCATTAAAAGAAGATTCAATAAAATAACATCGGTGACCTCCAACATCACCTTGTCACCACCAACGCCACATACGAACTGTATCAGACAGTCCCGTAGCAGTAGTAATAACAGATTAATACTACTAACTACTGGTACATCAGTAATGTACTGTCATGAAATTGTTGTGTTTATTATTAATTGAACAGACCTTTAATATGTTTCATTCTTTTATTCCTTTAGGTATATATATGTATTAACATCTATGCTGATTTTGTGTTTAATAAAGCCTTTTGTTCAGGCATACTTCTGAGTCGATTTTATTACAATTTATTAAACACAATAAAGATGAGCAAAGCCCTGAAGCCTTTACGATTGGATGTCGATCCAAACTCACCCAAAGCTGCAAAAGAATGGAATCACTGGAAAAGAACTTTCAATAACTTCATCACGGAATGTGGAACTGATGCCCCGGATAAATTCAGGTCCATCATAAATTTCATTTCTGCAGATGTCTTTGATTATGTTGAGGAGTGTACTACCTATGACCAAGTAGTTGAGACTTTAACTAAATTATATGTTAAAACACCGAATACCATTTTTGCACGACACCAACTTGCTTCCAGAAAACAAAAGCCAGGTGAATCCCTTGATGAATACCTTGAAGAATTGAAAAAGCTGAGTAAACATTGCAACTTTACAGCAGTTACAGCTGATGTATATCGTTCAGAAATGATAAGAGACTCATTTATTAATGGTCTTTCATCAAACTACATCAGACAGCGTCTTTTGGAAAATGAGAAATTGACACTTGATCAAGCACATGAACGTGCACGAACCCTTGATCTTGCCCAGAAAAACTCTGAAGCTTATTCGCAACAAAACAATCCCCTAACTGTAGCAGCTGTAGCAGTGGATCAAAAAAGCGCTGATGATGTACCATCCCTTGCAGCCTTACGAAAGGGTTCGAATACCAAATCAACCAATCCTCGCAAGAAATTGTGCTACTTTTGTGGTGGATCAATGCACGCTAACCGATCCTTATGCCCTGCCCGAGATTCTACTTGCCACAACTGCTCAAAAGTAGGACATTTTTCAAAAGTTTGCCAATCTACAAAGAAGGAGTCTAACTTATCTGCCATTTATTCACCAACACTTTGTGCTGTCTCGACAGCTTCTCCACTGAATCTCCGCCATGCATCGGTACCTGTAGTTGTGAATGGCCAAACCCTGGATGCATTGATTGATTCCTGCAGTTCAGACAGTTTTATTAGCGAAGGTGCTTTCAACAAACTTCAAATTCCAAAACTCCCATCCAACAAAACTGTTTTTCTTGCTCTCACCTCAATGGAATCGACAGTTATTGGGAGCTGTCAGTTGAATCTTTCGTTGAATGACCAGACCTATGAGAACGTTAAAGTTGACATTCTTCAGAACC
>RDPX01000064.1:1771576-1797831 GCA_003991215.1 Morbakka virulenta
TTTTTTTCCAGTGGATCCATGCTGTTGCAGCGTTGGTTGGGTTTGGATCGACATCCAATCGTAAAGGCTTCAGGGCTTTGCTCATCTTTATTGTGTTTAATAAATTGTAATAAAATCGACTCAGAGGTATGCCTGAACAAAAGGCTTTATTAAACACAAAATCAGCATAGATGTTAATACATATATATACCTAAAGGAATAAAAGAATGAAACATATTAAAGGTCTGTTCAATTAATAATAAACACAACAATTTCATGAGAGGTATATATATGTATTAACATCTATGCTGATTTTGTGTTTAATAAAGCCTTTTGTTCAGGCATACTTCTGAGTCGATTTTATTACATGTACAATAAACCAACTGAACGAACCCTGTTCGTTCACAGTAAAACAACTAGTTAACGTATGCAGTAGTACACTAGTTAAACGCACACATAAGTACTAATACACTAGTTATCATACACAGTTGTACAAATAATCAAGCAGAACAAAATACTTCCCTTAACTTCACTGGAAAGCACGTCTCCCCAACACCACGGCATGCAGACATCTGTTTGATTCCTGCACAATGATATGCGCATGTGCATATACAATCAAGATGGTGGCAATGCCACATCAAGATGGCAGCTCACAGAGAATCTCACAACAGATACACTGTTCAAATTGTGTAAGAAAATCTTACTTTTAAATTTTTTATTTCCACAATATCTTTGGGATGATTTTGTGACTAAAATCTTGCAGATGAAAATTGATTGAGGTAAAAATATTTGTCAATTCATCTATTATAATCTGCTGTATATATTCTGACTCTTACCTTTGTTTTTGGTGTACAAGAGCATCAGTTCTCCATACAATTATATGCCCATATGCTAGTTTTATAAGCCTTCCTTCCCTTTTGAAGATTTGGCTTTCATTCTTACACGACAAAAATTCTTATATGTTTTAAAAGGGTGACTAAGAATGCAGCTAATTTACCTGCAATGATGTATGGAGAAAAAACCTGAAACTTATCCAAATATCAAGAGAAAAAGCAAGCAGTAACACTGCAGAGTGTAGAAAGGTCAATCCTAAATGTAAGGAGAGACAAAATACCAAATAAAGAGATCTAAAGAAGAACATATGTTAAAGCAATTTTTCAGAATCTGAAGAGTCTGAATGAAGATAAGCAGGTCACATAGCCAGGATGTCAGACAATAGACAGGCAAAAACTCTTACTTATTAGGCATTCTGGCAATATCCTAGATATTTTGGATGACCAAAATCATGATCATAAGATGAAATAAAAGAGAAATGCATCATTGACTGGATGCAGTATAGTGTTAACAATACCTCATATTGTGAAATGATTTGTATATACTTGAAATCTTACCAACTTAACTGATGAAGACTATAATTATAACAAGTGCTCTTTCAGGCATCTACCATCTTGAATACCGTCATGAAAACTAGTATGAGTTGTATTGTAGATAAATCAAAATATAACATGGTCAAGGCACAAGGTTGAGTTAAATGATGACATATGTGGAGGTCATCTGCCACCAATGGCATAAATGGTTAATGGTAATGATGATCCCTTTTGTCCCAACATTTAATCAGTAACTGTCTGTTGTGATTCCCCTATACTTGGAATGCTGTGTTGTGATTCCCCTGTACTTGGAATACTGCATTGTGATTGGCCTATTTTAGATTCCTGCCCTTGGATTGGATTCTCCCTTGCTGACATAATATTGTTTGTGTTGTAATCCTCACGCCGCCATATTTTATTTTCATGTTTTGACATCTGTAGTGGTTTTGAGTCGTAATAAAAACCTCACTCAGGTGTTTATTCTTGTTATTGACTTTATTCAGTTCAGTTGTTATATTCTTACAACAATTTTATTACGACTCAACATGGAACGTTATCTTAGGCCTGATAAGTTGGATGTAGATCCGAATAGTCCGACCGCGAAGACGGAGTGGTTACATTGGTTGAAAACCTTCGAGAACTTTATACAAATATTACCGGATACGACTCGACCTGTCGATAAGTTAGTTGTTATCACGAATCACGTAAGCCCCAGGATTTATCAGTATATTGAAAACAGTGAAACCTATGATGAAGCAATCGCTATCTTGAAGAAGTTATATGTAAAAGAGAAAAGCACTCTTTTCGCACGTCATGTTCTAGCCACCAGGAGACAACAGCCAAGTGAGTCTCTGGATGAATATTTACAAATTCTTCGTTCTCTGAGTAAGGAGTGTAATTTCTCATCGGTTTCTGCAGCACAGTATAGTGAAGAATATATCAGAGATGCTTTTGTGGCAGGAATCCAGTCAAACTATATTCGCCAACGTTTACTCGAAAATTCTGATCCAGATCTGAGCACTATTTTTACCCAAGCTCGTTCCCTTGAATCTGCACAGAAAAATAGTGAAATTTTCCATGCCAACATTAACAGCCAAGTTGCATTCACTCAAAGGAAGGAAGGTTCACTCCTCCAAGATGATCATTCTTCGGTTGATAGTGTTGTGAATCAGGTAGATGGTAATCTAGCTATGAGTGCTTCAGTTTCTTCAAACCAATCTTCTGGTACTGCCTCATACTCATCAAATAGCCAGAAATGTTTCTTTTGTGGCAATAGGAAACATCCAAGGTCAAAATGTCCTGCCAAGGATTCAGTATGTCACAAATGTCAGAAAGTGGGCCACTTTGCCAAAGTATGTCGTGGCTCGCGGCCCAGCCAGATTTCGTGTATTTATCCTACACTTGTCACATTATCTGCTGCTATACCTAGCACTTTGAATAAGGCCCGTCTGAAGGTATCAATTAATGGATTTACTACTAATGCCTTGATGGATTCGTGCAGTACGGATAGTTTTTTAAGTGAAAAGTTTGCCTCTCAACTCAAACTAAAGGTTGTTCCTCATTCTCAACCTATAAACATGGCCCAATCATCCTTAACAGCGAAAACATGTGGTTATGTGGAGATTAACATTATGATTGGGGATATCGAATATCCGAACGTGAAATTTTTAATCCTTCCAGAATTATGCAGTGACATGATTTTAGGTGTAGACTTTCAAAGTAGACACCAAAGTATTACATTCCAGTACTCTGGTGATAGACCACCTTTGAACATTTGTGGACTTTCAACACTTGATGTCAGTACCCCTGATCTATTTCTTAACTTGACTGCTGATTGTCACCCAGTCGCTACCCCTTCACGTAAATACTCCAAGGCTGATAAAGAATTTATTGATTCCGAAATAACACGATTGCTAGCAGAAGGAATAATCGAGCCAAGTACCTCACCCTGGAGGGCACAGATTGTTGTCGTGACCGATGAAAACAGTTCAAAAAAACGATTAGCCATTGACTATTCACAAACAATCAACAAGTTCACGCTTTTGGATGGTTACCCTCTCCCAAATCTAAATGATTTATTGAACGATATTGCAAAATTCAGGGTGTTTAGTGCTATTGATTTGAAAAGCGCTTATCATCAAATCGCCATAAAAGACTCAGATAAGCCTTACACAGCATTCCAGGGAGGAAACGCGCTTTACCAGTTTACAAGAATCCCGTTTGGCGTTGTAAATGGTGTTTCATCTTTTCAGCGGGCTATTGATGATATTATTAAAGTGGATGGCCTTGAAGGAACTTTTGCTTACCTTGATAATATCTATGTTTGCGGTAATGATAAAGCTGACCATGATGCCAAATTACTCAAATTTAATGAGTCTGCTAAGAAACGTTCACTGACTTATAATGAGAAGAAATGTGATTTTGGAGTTACTAAGCTTTATGCACTGGGTGCAGTGATCGAAAATGGAGACATCAGGCCTGACCCTATTCGCCTTAAGGCATTGAGAGAACTTCCACCACCAACTAATCATAAAAGCTTACAGCGGTGCTGTGGACTGTTTGCATATTATTCCAGATGGATATCGCACTTTTCCGATAAAATTCGTCCACTCAATAAAGTTTCTCAGTTTCCTTTAAATGAAGATGCACTTCATGCCTTTAGAAGTTTGAAGAAAGAAGTGGAGGACTCTGTAGTTCAAGCCATTGATGAAAACTCACCTTTCACTGTCGAGACAGATGCCTCCAACTTTGCCATTGCGGCTACCTTGATTCAAAATGATAGACCCGTTGCTTTCTACTCCCAATCCTTGAATAATACTGAAATCAAACATGCTTCAGTCGAAAAGGAAGCGCGAGCAATAATAGAAGCAATCAGGCACTGGTGTCATTATCTCGCCAATAGACATTTTAGATTAATTACAGATCAGAAAGCTCTCATGTATATTTTTGACTCTAAAAGTAAGACCAAGATTAAGAATGATACCCGATCCTGTACAAAAGAACAAAGTGAACTTTTGTCCAATTGTTTACACAATCTTGGCAATAAATAAAATTTCTAGCTTTGTTCATTATCTCTGTAATACCTTGTTCATTACCTTGAGCCTTCTTGTACATGTTTTACTTATACACAATAATAACTAAATGATTTCCATCATATACCAAACCAGTTTCACCTCTACCAAACTAGATACAACCCAGTAAGCTAACACTATCTGCTACATATTTCATATTCACCAAGTATAAAAACTAAGCTATTTTGCACCAATAAAAGTCATTCATTCATCATTACACTGACAGCTTTGATATGATCTGCTATTGGTTTAGTATCTTTAAAACACGATACAAACACTAAGCCAGTGTGTTGGATTAAGACAGGATTTGGAAGGCAAGATCATGTATGTGGAAAAAAACCAAACAATGTCCAAAAATTCTTATTACGTACCAAATCAATATCATCTGTTGCCTTTTTGCTCTGTACAAAATCTTTGATTTCCTCCAACACAATATAGTTGCTGAGGTATTTCATTCTGGCTTTAATTAAAGCTTCTTTGGCCTAAACAAGATCAATAAAGGCTGTAAACACTAAGAACAAGAACAATTTCAATTGTAGGTTATATACAGAAAGACTATTAGTAGTAAGTAAAACACTCTCTGCTCACTCACTTAAACCTAATCACCAATGTTAAAACTTGAAACCTGCTAATAAGGAATACCTTATGCACAGCAGCTAAATATAATTAAACCTTCTACCTTGAAGAAAAAGGGGAGCAACTGTTCAATCTTAAGGTCCTTCAATTTTGAAACTAACTCAGACTTAGTATGGCACAAAACTATTTTGTGAGAACCATGAGCAAAGTCATAATATCAGAGAATGACTACTTAAAATAGTTACACTGCTGTAATGAAAATATGATTAACCAAGCCAGCATCTTTATTTACTTAGGTAATGCATAAACAAATGATAGCATGACCGAAAATATGTCTTGAAAACATTAATTTCCTGAAATGTACTTAGGACAGCAAATAATATACCTTGGTGATATGTAAATGAGTTCTCCCAGAAGAAAAACAAGTATGAAAATGTTATATATTGCAAACAGTACTGAGGGGGGAAGAAAATTCAAAAACTTTACTGGAAAATCAGACTGTCAGATTTTATATGGTGCTGAATATATAAAACCTGATCAGCCTTTAGGTAAGATAAGGTCATATGAGGCAAGAAATTTGACATTTCAAAAGCATAAGACATGCTAAGAGACACAATACCTTTCCTTAAAACAATATTTGTAAATGACATAGCTGATTGTGTTGGTTCAAAAATTGAAGAAATACAAACGAGTTGTGAGAGGGCACAAGACAAAAACCAATAGTTTGTCAAGTCATATCTATTACTTATTTTATTGGGAGGAAAGAGGCAATTACCCTGCCTTCCTCTTCTAAGAGCTCTTTAGATGACAGCTCTTTTGTCAGCAAACCATGGTAGGTTAATATCAAGTAACCTAATGCTAAACTCCAAAGTAGTACCCTTGGGTTCCCTCATCAGTTAAGAAAATACCACTTTGTGCTTGATGTATCTTGGTCTATTGTTTTGACCTTTGTTAAGTACGGGTTTATCTGTACAAATATAGCTGCAAGACAAAGTAATGATTTAAAAAAAAGGTGGTACAAGCGATTTAAAGTGTGTTGGTAGAAAAGAGGGCAATCACTCTAGTCTGGCTACTATATTTTGGGCTAGTCATATTTACAAGCACACAGCTACATTTTTTAATAAAAAAAACCCATTTCTCCAAACATGCTTACTCATTTAAAACTTACTTAAAACCTGGTCATTCAAGTATATTCTATTTTCAGTTCTTATGTTAAGCCATTAGTGGAACTGTCGGTAGATGTCTGAATTTTTTGAAAATAATTTTTCCAGTTTTGTAAATCAATTATGGTGCTGTGGTTCATGATCACAAAAACTGTGCTGCATACAGTGGGGCTAGCATATACAATTGTTAGAGTAAATTTAATTCTTTAAATATGCCTTTGTATCATGGGCACTTGTAGAGAAGTCATTCACCAAACAAGCACAAATAAAGATCCAAGAATCAAGGTATATTCTGACAAACAAAAGACTTAAGGATTGCTTGCCGAGTGTAGAAAGCATTCAATATCTAAATAAAAAAGGTTTCATTTAATTTCTGTCGTGGCAAATGAACAGTGTGTTCCTTAAAAGAGATTTTGCAAGTAACTGATGTTGTCTTTCCAACCCAGTTACTGGCAAAACTTGTCCCAAATTGATATCAGTACAAATGACGCTATGGCAATAAATTACCTCATTCAAATCCTTGCTAACCTCGATAGATGACCCATTTGACGACAGCTTCTTTTGAACATCACATATCAGCCCCGACGAGTTACTTACAATTTCTAAATCAGTGCCATCTGACATCATGTCACTGCCAATTAAAGAGACATCTAATTAAATAAATTATAACTTAACAATACATGGCAGAGTACTTTCTTTGACAGGTTTTCTCTCCTCGCAGTTTTGTCACACCACCATAAGCATTCAGCTCCAGTGATGTCATATGGAATCAAAACTTTAAAAACTCATTTCTAACATTGCATTGGAGAAATTCATGATGATGACAACATTCCCATGGCCAATTACTTGTTGACTTTACAATACTTATTTTAAAAAGTCATATGTCACATTTTTCTATGTTATACTTGTGAAATAATAAGTTCTTTAGTAAACAGTTGGTTGGAAATCAAAAAACTAAAATGTAACACTAAATTGCTTGTGCAACAGTGTCAAGTCCACAACAATTGACTTGGCCATTGGCATCATTGCCACTGTTCGGGTTTTTGGCATTTTGGCGCCAAAATTGAAAGGATACAAAAGGGGCAACCACAGGGACTCAAAGTGTCTTTTCTAAAGTACCTTCGGACAAAGAATGAGGTGAAACATCCAGGATAAATGCCGTATTTTCTCTAATTTAGTAATGCCTCCCATTTAGGGCGGCAATCAAAAATTGGAAAATTGGCCAATGTATTTTCCTGTCATTAATAGTGCGGGTGCATTCCATAGAATTTTCAATTTTCCTCTTATTTAGTGCGGGAAGGGTCAAATTCTCCTCTTATCGTTGTGCGGATAGATTTTATTTTAACCAGGTAAAAATAAGTTTAAAATTATTTTTAACACTTTAACCTTTCTTTGCAAAAAAAAAACCCAACAAAAACTACAAACAGAAAGGGTCCACTTTATCAATTTTTTCGCTGTCTTCTTGCTTAAGATGCTCGCTTGCATTCTGCATCCAATTCTCGTAGAATTTTCCACTTCTGACTTTTGATTTGCCTGTAGTGGTAATACCACAGACTTCGAAAGACTTCTTCACCATTTGACTATCGGTACTGATAACGTTATATGCCTTTTCCACCCAACCAATCATGTGTTGGCCACTGGGAGCAGGAATTTGATCGAGTTTTTTATCTATCATTTCTGATACATAAGCAACCCAACATTATCTAAGAATTGCCTTGAAAGGCTGGTTAATACAAACATCCAAAAGTTGGCATTTGGAAGTACAACCAGCTGGAATCATCAAAATATCTGACTTTTCTTCCACGGGGGAAGGATTAAGTTTTCCTCTAAATATTAGTGCGGGCTAGAAGTGGACTAAAGATAGTATTTTTTTCCTTCTAATTATTAGTGCAGCATGCCCGAAATAATTATTTTTTAGGTCGTAATAAATTAGAGAAATTACGGTATCTGCGACAGGGGCCATCCATTTATTACGTTCGCATGAAATTGGCCATTTTTCGACCCCCTCCCCTTTGTTCGCAGGCAAGTCAACCCCCCTGTGCGAACGTACGTTATCCTTTTATTGACCGTCGTTGGTAGTTGCCATTTCAATAATAAGTTAAAAAATTATGTCCTTGATTCTTCTTTAAAAGAAGCTCACGTGCTTAAATTCAAAAAGTAAAAATTGGACACCAGGCTATTGTTGTGAGGAATGAAAGCAATTATAATTAGATACAAGCCGAATACAAACGAGAGTAATTCCATATAAACAAACAATAACGTTTAAAACAGATAAGAATAATTACACCTGCACAACTGTCTTTCTCTGTCACTACTTTGTGAAAACTGTAAGGCAACTTGTTTTTTAATGTGAACGTTCTCACCTTGTGAACTCCACTTCCCCTGTTCGCTTTTGTTCGCTTTTTAGGCTAACCCTCCTCCCCCTTAGTGCCAACGTAATAAATGGATGGGCCTCTGAAGGGCATCGTCTGATCCCTAATTGCTGGGGAAATGACGTTAAAACCAAAAATAAAAACTAGGATAAATGCTATACTTGTACCTATACCTAAGCCTATACTTATAACCATACTTGTACCTATGCTGTGCTTCAAGATCTGAAAGACGTCATTCCGTGCACGAGAAGATATGAAATTAAAAGATTCTTCTCCATACGGAAAGCTAAACGGGAGAAAACAAAGAAGAGAGAGGCCAACTAATAATCATATTTAATAGAACCACTTAAAAACGACATATTTAAGCTTCGTTGCAGTACTGTATTATTCAATAACGACTACTTCTGGATATCAGTTACTATAAAAAGAGAAAATGGGATGAGAAATCAAAGTTTATTTGTGTTGTGAAATTGTAGTTGATTGTTAATTTTATGTCTCTTCTGTTCTTTATATATATATTTGTATAAACACAAAGCCAAGTTTTTATGCTGAATAAAACCATACCAACATAAAGTTAAATCATGAGCAAAACATTGAAGCTATCTCGGTAGTATAGAGATTCTACTTTTCGCAATGCTGATAAAGAGTGAAAATAATGGAAACTAATATTTGATAATGTTATTGCAGAATGTGGATGTGACCACTCATCCGATGATAAATGTCAATCTATTACATATTTCCTCTCAGTAGATAAATTTGAGGGTACTTTCCCATTTTCCCCGCACTAACAATAGATTTTAAAAATATTTCCTTCACCACAGAAGGTTTTCCCCCACCACCTTGTTTCATTTTGCTTTTCTGAGAAACTAGGTCGAAATGAGACTATAATTAAAAAAATAACTTGCCCCTTCGTTTATTCGAATGTCTAGACAGTATAAATAATTTTCACGCTCTTGTTTTATGAAAACCATATAAATATCGTCGTACAAGTCATAAACTATAATTTAATCAGTTAACGAGTTAGTGTTGTCGCTCAGACATCACTTTAAATATGTTGCAACTTTCAGCAATCGTACACGACAAGGCTTCAAGTGTACCCTATCTACAGCAGCGGTGAGAACTAGACAACCCAAGAATGTGTTGGAATTGCATGAACCCCATGACTTTACAACTTCGAGATAAGGGTGATAAATGGCGATACTCATCGTTCGGTTGTCGGATAGAAGTAGGTTTAAGGAAAGATACTTGGTTGAAAAACTCGAATTTGCCATTTAAAAAAGTCGTTTTGTTTATTTACTGTTGGACCAAGGAACAAACTACCATTGGTTTTTCCAAGCATGAATTGGAAATGAGCAAGAACAGTACAGTAGATTGGAACAACTTCATACACGAGGTTTGTGCTGCTGCCCTTCTTGCAAACCCGGCTGTCATTGGAGGACCAAACACTACTGTACAGATAGACGAGAGTTTGTTTATCCGAAGAAATAACCACAAGGACGCATACTTCCACAACAATGGGTGTTTGGAGGGATTTGCCGCGAAACACGTGAAGCGTTTATGCATACAGTTCCAGACAGAAGCGCTGCTACTTTGCTCCCCGTAATTGAAGGGTCTATTCGTCCTGGAACCACTATTATTTTAGATTTATGGGCTGCTTATGGTGGCATACAAGCAATGGGATACGCCTATCTAACAGTTAATTACACGTTTAACTTTGTCGAGCCCATAACAAATGCGCATACTCAAAATGTGGAGAATTTGTGGAAGAACGCCAAAATACGAAATAAAAGACAGCACGGAACACATCGTACTGTGCTTGACAGCTATTTGTGTGAATGGATGTGGCGTCAAAGAAATAGTTTGAACCAGCTTGGACACAATCGCTAAAAATCGGGCGTAATCTTGTTTTTCTTTTCCCTGTAGTAAAACTTTAAGTAATCTCGTGAAAACGATTTTTCTGATGGAAACCAGGTACCGTCTAGACTAAAAAGAATTAATTAACATAAGTATGAATGGTAGGCGAAATGTTTTTAAAGTGAATTGGTGGGGGGAAAATGGGAAAGTACCAATGAGAATATTAAGAAATGTACAGATTTTAAGTAATTGTGGATACACTAAATATAAGTATATGTTAAAATACTGAACCAAATCTTTGCACTACATGAAGTGGGGCACGGATAAAAACAAAGTCATATTTATTATTTATTATTATATCTTTCTTTTTTTTAGAAATCCTACTCATTTTATCATCAGTCAGATTTATTATTTTATTCCAATTATCTTCATTCTTAGTAACAGTAGTTTTAAAGCTAAATATCTAAATATCACGTAAATATCTGTATTACGTAAATCAAGCAATTTCATACAGCTCCCTTAAAACGACTTTTGTATTAATCATTCTATTCCTGTTTTCTGATATTTATGATAATGTTTTTTTTATCTCATCAAATATCCTCAAAATCTTGTCTCTTTAATCAGAATGAATTTGAATATTTTTTTTCAAATTGACTTTGAAAACTAATCTCTAAACATGATATCTTCTTTCGTACAGTGATTTTTTGATAATCTTGTATCTGTTTTCATAATACAGTCTATGCTCGATAAGTGGAACTTTCATTACGTGGAACCATTTTTTCAGGTCCTTTGGATTCGCTTTAACAAATCCCTCTTGTTTTAGTCGGAAAAGTGGAACCCTTGATAAGTGGAACTTTTAATAAATGGAACTTTTAATAAGTGGAACCATTTTTATTGGACCAATGAACAATATTTATTCACATAAGTGGAACTTTTCCAAAAAACCATCGTGAGAACGTTTGTTTTAATCAACACGTTCTTTTTTCGAATGTTCTTGCGAAACATTCGAAGTAATAAATACATGAAAATTACTGTATATCAGTTGTCACGTTTCAAAAATGGCAGCGGTGCAGTCTTCAAAGTGAAAACTTGCTTGCCTAACTCTGGTAAACAAATACAAGGTCTTAAAATAAATTGATGCATGCCAAAGCTGTATATCGACAGCAAAGAAATATGATGTTGCTAAAAACACAGTTTCGCACTGGTTTAATAAGAAAGCTGAAATATTTGAAGTAGTTGAAGGTAAAAAGGCCTCTAAAAAGAGGAAAAGAATGAAGGCTGCAACATACGAGGAGCTGGACTCTGCCGTTTATAAATGGCTAAAAACTGCAAGATACAGCAATATTCCTATCAGTCGTACAATATTTAAAGAAAAAGCTCTAGGGTTTGCAAAGTCATTAGAACTCAACAACTTTCATGCTTCTGATGGATGGGTGGATCGACGGAAAAAGTGATTCAACGTCAGTTTCAAAACTGTTTCAGGTAACTGAATATATTTATATTATATATATTTCTTATATATTTATAGAGCCTTTGGAAGTTGGTTTTTCAAAATATTTATAAAACTATCCTCAGCCGAAAATATAACAAGGCACCTTCATTCCTTTTCCATCTCCTTGATTTTCCAACAATTTCGACAAAGCAAGACTGAGTCACAGGCTCAAGAAAGTAGAAAATAATTTTTGCAAATTTTCCAGTTTTTTCTTTTGCTACATGTCCGACCAAACAGTCATTTTTCATGACGGCAACAGCAAATTTGTCTTCATTGTTTTTCGGCTCCACAATTGCTTAAACCATTTCACTCTTTATTGTTTTATGTAAAATGATTTGTGGCTCATTTTGTTAAACTATTTTAAATGGTGATATTTCCGTATCCAATTGATCTCTAATAAAATTATTCTGTTCACAATGAAATGGTTCTTTTCAAGGAATTAAAATTATTTCATTCAAAACATTCGATTTGGATTCGAATATTCTGCTCGTGATGACCTTTCCAAAAGTCCCCTTGTGCAAAGGAACCCGTGTTTTCTCCAGATGTTTATGCAGCCTCCAATAAAAAATAAAATCGTGTAAATCTCACATACAGGGTTAGGGTTAGGGTAATGTTTTTTTTAATAACCTTTTATTGTTATTATAGGTGAGGCTAATGCTGTTTCCGAAGAAATGACATCACCTTGGTCTGAGACAAAATTGCCCACAATTTTATCAAATTATTCGCTTGCTGACATCTACACTGCTGAGGAATTTGGCTTATTTTACAAGGCATTGCCATGTAAGACAATGCACTTCAAGAAGGAGAAATGTGTTGGTGGGAAGTTTAGTAAGCAGAGATTAACAGGACTGGCAGCAGGTAATGCTTTCGGTAAAAAGTTACCTATGTTTATAATTGGCAAAGCAGATAGACTAAGATGCCTCAAACATTTGAAACACCTTCCTTGCAACTACAGAGGACAGAAAAAGGTTGGGTGGACAGTCATTTGTTAGAGAAATGGGTTCGAGAACAGGATAAGAAATCCGAGTGCCAAAACCGGAAAATCTTATTGATAGTCGACAACTGCCCTGCTTACCCTGAAATTGGTGGCTTAAAAGCGATCGAGATGTGCTTTCTGCCACCAAATACTATAACTTAAGCTATGGAGCCGGGAGTTAATACGATGACTAAAAGCCAAGTATCGTTCCCGAATGATTCAGGAAGTCATCAAAGCAATTGATGCAAGCAAATCTATTCCAACAGTGAATGTATTAGATGTCATGAAAATGCTTACCGTTTGTTGAGAGGATGTAACCAACGAAACAGTCAAAAAGTGTTTCGCTAAATCTCGCATTTCACAAATTTATAACTAACAACACCTCAATTAATACACACAATCATATTCTTATCATTGATTATTTTCTGTTTATCACAACAAAAATATTGGGTTGGATGTTGGCAACCTCCTCGTGGTCCAGCCTGCAAGTACCAATTTATCTTTGGGAAACTGATGCCAATACTTGAACAACAGAGACAAACTAGAAAACCTTACAACATGTCAAAGCTACATAAACCTTTTGATCCAGCTATCCTTCAATTAAATGTAGAAGACCATGGACAATTCGATTTCCGTTATTCTACTACAAGTGACACATGCCACCAATGATGATAAAATCAAGATACACAGCTACTCTCCCGTTGGTTCAATCAAACTCTCTAAGCATTGTATTGCCACTCTTGTACGTAACGACCTTCCTTCTGTTGAAATTGGCTGCTGATATACACCCAATTTCAACAGAACGAAGCAACTGCACTATCAGCATAAAGTAATGCTGATAGTGCAGTTGAATGGCTAACCATATCGATCAATGGAGAAATTATAATAACAAACTATTACAAACCACCTAATTCTCCGTTTGAACCACCACCCCAATTTGATCATCCAGAAATACACTCAGGTGATTTCAACTGTCATCATACAACTTGGGGCTATTCTAGAAATATTCCAAATGGAGATGCTCTTTATGATTGGTCCTGCTCATTCGATATTAAGTTGCTTTTCGATCATAATCAACCAAAGAAGTTTTATTCTGGTCCATGCGACACCTACAAGAATCCAGATCTTACTTTCTTCACACATAATGTCAACAGCTCTCTGTCTCATTCCCTACACACTGTTTTGAGTAACTTTCCAAAATCTCAACATTGACCTACAATCATACATCACCTGGCTTTGATTGAATACACGCCAACATCTCCACTACCTAAATGGAATTTCAAGAAAGCCGACTGGGATAGAATTGAGAACGCAACTAGAAATATGTGTGACGATCTTCCACCTTTAGAATCTGATTTAAATTTGTGTTACACAGCATTCCAGAAGAAACTCTTGAGAAAACCTAAAGATACAATTTCAAGAGGTTTTCGAAAGATACCAGACGTAATAAACTTGCTTGTCAACATGAAAAAGCTCAGTCTCTTGAGGAAAAGTTGTCTTCAGCAAACCATCTTATCCAACATCTTAATACTAAACGGAAAGAATTATGAACTGCCACTATTAAGGGNAATTTGTGTTACACAGCATTCCAGAAGAAACTCTTGAGAAAACCTAAAGATACAATTTCAAGAGGTTTTCGAAAGATACCAGACGTAATAAACTTGCTTGTCAACATGAAAAAGCTCAGTCTCTTGAGGAAAAGTTGTCTTCAGCAAACCATCTTATCCAACATCTTAATACTAAACGGAAAGAATTATGAACTGCCACTATTAAGGGCATCAATATGAAACGGTCCAGTCGAAAAGCATGGTCAACTATTAAGAAATTCATTGGCAAAAAAAACGGTCACCCCAAATCCGAATTCGATTAGTCCAAACGCAGTTGCTTCATGTCGTCTAAACAACGGGAAGTATAAAAACCCTTATCGCCTATTTACAAGAGAAGTAAATCGACAGTTGAAAGAAGAATGGAATTCCCCATCAGTAGATCAAAACCTTAAGGGTATTGAACCTGTCGATTTAAGAAGGGATAAAAATATTGTGAATTTACACAATCGTGTGCTATCAGAGAAAGGGTACATTCCTAAAAACGTGGTCGTATATTCACGTACAAACAATAGGTTGAAGAGCAGAGTTCCACTTTCGAATCACATTAACCATTTAGCTTCCACCATAAACGATACATGAACGATCTGTCAAATCTTTGGCTGCTGAAGTGTGGAAACAGCGATGGAGTAATAAAGATAATCAGCTTTCCCAATTTATCCATGAACTTACCGTGAAACCTCCAGGACATGACCTGAAGCGTGAATAATGGGTGCTCACAAATCGTTTACGATCTGGACATGGACGATACTCCGATTTCATGCATAGAATTGGGCTAAGGGACAATCCATTTTGTCGTTGTGGTGAAATTCAATCCCATCAACAAGTATTGATTTGGCAAATGATAGGTATTCGAGGTGATATCAGAACCGTTGATGAAGATTTCCGTTTGTGGCTCAATGACAATGTCTTAGATATTTAGCTTTTTTGTTGATCATACACACACATATATATAACAATAATATTTTTTTATTTTCATACTTAATCTTTCTTTTGTAACAAAAATGGCATATAATTTCACTCGTATCAAGCAAATAAATTTGTATAGCATCATTATATTAGGTCTTTTCTTTTTCTAATATGTTTACTATTAATAGTATAAATATATATATTAATGCTCAATATTCATCACAATAAATCATGCTATATAACAGAGCTTTTATTTGTCCTAGGAGGTGATTTTTTAACACACATTTGTGGACATTATTCTGATATTTTATAACAATACCCTCTACTTTTATTGTAGTTATTGTAAAACCAACGAATCCATCGTGACATGCATTATGTAAATGACAAAATAGCATGCTTCCAAATTGTTTTTCCAGAAGGTGCGGACAGGAACTATTGCCTACTCCAATCAATCTAATTTCTGCGTGATTCACATTCAAGATAGATTCAATTGTCGTTAATTCATCTAATAAAGAATATGCCAACAATTGATAAATCATAGCAGATTTTAATATTTGATCACTAACATTAAGACGAAGTTCTGTTGTGATATGAAAAGTATCTTTCAAATATTTTAAACAAATAGGAGGTCTAACCAGGTAATATATTGTATATAATTTAGGTAAAAGTAATTTTATCATGATTAATGTCTTGATATGAAACAATTTTTTCTTTATACAAACCAAAAAAGTGATAGATCGGTTATAACCAGCACTCCCATTTAGATTTTCTACTCCAACTGTAATTTGATTATATCCTGGTAATGTTCTTGCAGCCAAATCACATAATTTTTAACCATTACACCAAACACTCGATTCGCTCCTGCTGATACATTCCAGTGGATAGATAAACAAGACCATTTATTTCATTCACCACCATTTGCTTTAGTTTGATAATTACTAACAGGCAATTTCTTGTTGAAACTCTTCGATCCAATGACAATAAGATAATCTGTTGTACCACCTATCAGAAAGTCTTATGTTGGTGTACACTGCTGTTAAACTAATATTAGGAACATTACCACATTAGTACGAACATTAAGATCAATATCACTAATCATTTGTTGACTATCATTAAATTAAAAATAATATCTATTATCAATTAGATAGGCTTTTGTACATAAAATTGGTTTGTTGGTTGAATTTGTTTGCTTTGTAATATGATTTCCTTTTGCACATTTCATTGATCCAATACAAGCAATAGTAGCCACAGAATACACTCATTATATTTTGATATTGTGTTGAGTTGAGCAAATAATTCAAATATAATTTATAAGACAACTGAGTAACTTCATTAAGAGAGTTTAATCCAAACAAATCAAAATATTGGATTATATCAGATCTGATAAAAAAGACACACTAGTGACTTTCCAGTTCTCTGGAATTATTGAGATTAAAAACATAAATCCCTATTTTAGATTTATTAACACCCTGATCTTTAGAAAACACCCCATTAAATTACTAAACTGAAGGAATTGAACCCATTGATTCAAATCAATGTTTGATAATGAAGTATTAACAAATTGAGGTTTTAAAAGATAGTTCCGAGGATAGGAATGGTGTTGAAAGGTGAGTTCTTGCCTAGAAGCAGTCGGAAACCTTTTTAATAGTTGCTTTTTATTGTTGTTCTTTTTGACACCCAAGCCAACAGATAGAGTTTTATAAGGAACTACCATATTCTGATATAAACAGTTTTGCAATCCACCATCTGCTTTTGATTTTAGGCTTCTCCGTCTATTATTCTTAGGTCTATTTTGAAATCCTTTATGACTCAGCATTCAAAGGCATTGGTACACCAATTGCTCCAAGAAAATTAGCTAAAACATTTTCAGTTTGTTGCTTTTCGTAGGTTTAATCACGAAATCAGTACCACTTTTAATTACAGGGAAACCCCGGTAAGCGACCGCCGACGGGACCAGCCCCAGGTGGTCGTGTTAGCGAGATGGTCGCGCCGACCCGATCTCCGTGAAAACTGAACCCTGCTTTTGCGAAGCAGCGTTTTACCTTAGTAAGGAGACATCGACAACAGCTGCTACTATCCAGTTGATTGCATCGAAGACAGACACATGTGGAAATTTTCTTAACATCCTCCCCCTTGTCCATTTTGGCCAGGACAGTTTGTGGAAGACTCCTGCGATAACGAGCTTTCACTGCCTTGATTATCCCCTGGTCCAATGGTTGCCATAGCGATGTCATATTCGATGGAGTCTTTGTTCTATGTAACGGCAATTATGGCATTTCATAATTAGCCCAGGTGTAGAGGCATAACGAGAGTAAAAATCACGAACAAGGGACAAAGTTGATTAAAGTGCCTCCTATGATTAACAGTCGTTATTAATTCAGGAGTCAACTAATCGACAGGTTGATGAAAGGAATGTGAGTATGAGTGATTTAAAAAATGCCGGTTGCAAAAGAATTTTTTGTTTTGATCCAAGCCTTGATTATCAAAGTGGACTGAGACCTATTCGGAGATTTAAATTTACTGCACGCAGGGCACGCGAGAGCTAGCTGGTTGCTTATAGCAACAGCATTTAAAATGGCGACCACAGAGTCGGAACAATTTGAAAATATGTATAGGCCAGGGCACTCAATGAAAATGTGTTTCAAAACTTTTCCTCTGAAGGTCATCAACTGGCTTGAGGAAGAATACTTTTTTATTGATTTCAACTGCAGTTTGCCTTTTACTGCCATTAGTCATAGGCATAACAAGGTAGCGCGGTCACTCAAGCCGCTAATTGCCCTGCCGTGGTCGTGTTAGGGGGTTGGAATATGCGCTTGGGACCAATTATTTGCTGGTCGCGGTCTGGGAACCTGGGTGGTCGCGTCAGTGAAGACATTTTACAAAGTTTAATAAGGGAAAAAATCGGGACTTTGAAAAATTGGCCGTGTTGGCGGGGTGGTCACGTCAGTGAGGTGGTCGCCAACCGGGTTCCACTGTAGTTCATAAGTCCTTTCTTGCGTGTTTTTGTTAAATGAGAAGAAGCATATGGGTCAGTTGATTAATTTTGTTTTGAACAATGAAATATCAGTTTCCAAGGATTTTATCATTACCGAAGGACGCTAGAGCCTGAGCTGCAACAGTTGTAAAATTTGGGAGTACTTTTCCAACAGCCTTGGTAGCAAGTGACATCCAGCTGGAGAACAATGATCTACCTTTTTAAACAACCTTACTCATTTGAGTTTTTGGAATTTTTAGGGCAACATCCTTTGAAGAAGTTTTAGCTTTCTTGATTGTATTGATTTGTATTCTATTCATTTGTATTCTAGTTCTTTAATAAGCAATTTATCAACACCACTTAAATGACTACTTGATAGTCTCAAAGTGATAGGAAATTTACTAACAAGGGCTTTAGCAAGTTTCTACTTCTGGGTTTGACTAAAAGTCATAATGTATTCTTGATATTCAGTCATATATTTATAGTTTATATAATTACATAAAACATATGCATTAAATAACTGCCTCAATACCAAGATCATTAACGTTAAATTCTTTCTGGTGTAATATCAATTCAAACATAATTTGCCGTTGGGGTATCACTTAACTTATATCTTAAAGACAGCTGAACATTGAAATCTAAACCATTTTGTTAATTTGTAAGATCAAAATAATTGAGACTGTGCATGGTTTGAAAGTTGGATAGATTAAGAAGAGAATCATTTCAAAATACACTAGAAAGCTTTCCTGTATTCAGTCACTAAATAGTAGGTTTTACCATATCTGTATTAGCTTCTAGACTCCGTTGATAGAAAATTTCAATGTTCATTTCTAATTTAACTGAACTAAATAAAATTTTTGAGTTATTGGCACCAGTACGTGGCATAGTAATTTAAGGTTCTGACTCATTTTTTTTATTTAATCATTTAACAAAAAATTGTGTTACAACACATAAATTCCTCAATTACTATCGTCGTCGATTAAGGGAAGTTCATGAATGAACTGCCATGGCTTCTCTCGTCATGGCTCTCCAGTTGACTCGATTCTGTGCTGCTCTAAATGCTTCAACCAGGGTGAGTCCGGAATCCTCTTTCACATTGTTCATAAATCTGGTCCATGGCCTGCCTCTTCTCCTTGTACCGAAAACTACTTCCATTATTAGCTCTCTTTCCAAGGTGTCGCTCCTAAGGACCTGTCCAAGATATGGGAGTCTCCGTTCCACTAAAGCTGGTAGTAGTCTCTTGTGGCATTTAGTTCTTTGCACAACCTCCTCGTTTCGTATCCTCTCTACCCAACTGATCCTCGGGGCTCTTGCATAGCACCAGGTTTTAAAGCTTTCTATTCGTCTTCTATCATTTTTCTTCAAGATCCAGGTCTCCCTGCCATATGTCGCAATGGAAAAGATTAATACATTGAGTAGTCTCACTTTTGTCTTGGTAGATATCGATCTATCTTTCCAAACCTTTTTAAGAGCTGAAGTTGCGTTTTTGGCGATAGCAATCCTCTTCTTAATTTCTGGGGTATCGTTCAAATCTGCCGTGATGAGGACCCCTAGGTAGGTGAATTGCGTCACATTTTCAACAGGCTGATCATTTACGAATATGTTGCCTCTGTTGTTAACTTCCCCGGATACGGTTCCCAATACTTTCGTTTTCCTTGCATTCAACGACAGTCCAGCAGTTTCCGAACTTCCATTTACTCTGTTAACCAACTCTTGCAATTCAATTAAGGTGTGAGCCATCAACACCACGTTGTCAGCATATCTAAAGTTGGTGAAAGCTCTTCTATTTACTTTGACGGCACCTTCCAATCCCTCTCATGCATCTCTCATGATACATTCGGAGTATATTGAAAAGGTAGGGAGAAATTATGCAACCTTGTCTTACTCCCTTTTCGATGGTGCTTTCCTGGGCTTTTGTTGTATTTTCTAACACCTTCACCAACAATATTAGCATCTGCTTGTGCCTAATATCCTGATACAATGTTTTTGGATTCATCAATTTTATCCTTGATATGAAAATCAACAAGTTTAATATATTTCCTAATAATAATAATAATAATAATAATAATGATAATAATAATGATAATAATAATAATAATCTTTTAATAATAATAATAGTAATCTTTTTGTTGGATGGATAGACTATAAGAAGGCTTACGACATGATCCCACATACGTGGATCATGGAGTGTCTGAAGTCTCTAGGGATCAATGAGAATATATGCAAGTTGATTGAAAAGAGTATGGGCTCATGGAGAGTGGAGTTGATATGCGGCAATGAGAGCTTGGGTGAAGTCCCTATTAAAAGAGGCATATTTCAAGGTGATTCCTTATCGCCCTTGCTCTTTGTAATTTGTTTGATACCTCTTAGCCATATCCTCAGAAATATGGAGCAGGGATATCACTTCGAAAAAGATCAGCAAAAGATTAATCACCTATTATTCATGGACGACCTAAAGCTATATGCTGGTAGTCAAAAGGCCTTGGATTCGCTTGTACAGACGGTCAGAATCTTCAGTAATGATATTGGAATGCAATTTGGCATTGAGAAATGTGCCGTCTTGAGAATGTACAAAGGAGTGTTGAAGGATTTCTCTGGTATCAAACTTCCTGATGATTGTGAAATCAAAGGCTTGAAAGAAGGAGAGGGTTATAAATACCTTGGAATTCTCGAGGCTGATGTAGTCAAGAGTAAGGAAATGAAAGACAACATATCTAAAGAATACAAAAGACGAGTTAGAAAAATTCTGGAAACCAAACTGAATGGGGGAAATCTTATACAGGCCATTAACACATATGCTGTTTCACTGATTAGATACTCGGCTGCTTTCATTGACTGGACGGTGAAAGAAATGAAGCAACTTGATGAAAGAACTAGGAAATTGTTAACGATGCACAAGGCCCTCCACCCAAAAAGTGATGTTGATCGGCTTTACTTACCAAGAAAGGTAGGTGGCAGAGGACTATTGAGTGTGGAAGACACAATACTGCAGACAAGGGCTAGTCTAAACAGCTATGTTGAAAGTAGTAAAGAAGATTTGATTATTGCGGCTAGAAGTGTGAGAGGGGCGACGGATGTCAACGAAAATGCTGGTACGTTTATGAAAAGAAGGAGGAGTGAAAGAACAAGCAAATGGAAAGAAAAACCGTTACACGGACAGTTCGTAAGACAAACAGATGAGATTTCTAATGAGGAAAGATGGCTATGGTTAAAAGATGGAAGTATGAAACGTGAAACTGAATCTTTGATAATTGCAGCGCAAAATCAATCCATTAGAACAAACCACATCAAAGCAACAATTGACAAAAGCCAAAGAAACAACAAGTGTAGAATGTGCAATCAGAGTGATGAGACGATCAGTCATATAGTTTGCGAATGCCCTAAGCTTGCACAGAGAGAATATAAAAGGAGGCATGATTGGGTTGGTAAAAGAATCCACTGGGAAGTGTGTCAAGTTAATGGAATAACAGTCTCTCCTAAATGGTATGACCACAATCCTCAAGCAATAATTGAAAATGAAAAGTGCAAAATATTGTGGGACTTTAATGTCCAAACTGATCACATCATTGAGGCACGTAGACCTGATATGATTGTTGTTGATAAAGACAAAAAAACGTGTACCATTATAGATTTTGCAGTACCTTACGATTCTAGAGTAATTGCCAAGGAACAGGAAAAAATTCTCAAATATCAAGCCAGGGAATTAAAGAAGTTATGGGACATCCCGATAAAGGTGGTTCCGATCATCATAGGAGCTCTGGGTACCCCACCAAAAAAATTTAAAAAAAGTGGTTAGGAGAACTTGGGTTGAAAACAAAAATAGTCGAACTGCAGAAAACTACGTTACTTCAGTCTGCAAGGGTACTTCGGAAAGTGCTTGAGGTTTGAGGAGTCTTGCTGACACCATGCCTCAAGAAACTCCACTAGCAATTTAAGATCATAACTTAGTGTGCGACACCAATATAATAATAATAATAATAATATCAATGTTAGCTGTTAAAACAATAGCTTGATCTTAACTATTCTATTTTCCTCCAAGAGATTTTAGCAAATTAACAACATCATCTCTTTTGGGGAATTTATTAAAGGTTACAACAAAACCATATTCTCTAATAATTGTTATTGCATTGTCATCTAAGACAAATTCTGGATCTTCTCTTGGCTTTTGTAAAACTTCATTTTCTGGTTTAGCTTATGTGATTTGATTAACTCTTTTTGGTAATCCTGTAATTGGTTAACGAATTGGCCTGTTTCTTGTCAATAGTTTCCTTCACCTCAGGGTGAGTATGTGTTATTGGTTTAAACTTTATTTCATTCCAATGATAGAAATCCATCTCTCCATCTTCATAATTCTTAGCTGTGTCTCTAATAGCACTTTCCATTTTATCAAATTTAATAGTACACTCTGTAGGCTTCTTCAGTTAATTGATTTCCATATGATTGTAGGTTAGAAAAATAAATGTACTTATAACACTTATTTGATAAGATAAATGCTAAGGTGCACTTATCTTCATGTTATCTTACATATTTAATATACTGGTATAATATATAAAGTTTCATAACTATCATGATATTGTGAGTGAAAAAACCCAAACAATTTGCATTGTAGAAAAGTTGTGTGCCAAGCGATTTTTCCCAAAAACTTCACCTTCTGGTTGTGGAAAGGCAACCCTAATTTGCTACTGAATCGTCTTTTTAAGCTTTGCTGGTATTATGATAGGGTTTACCTTTACGCAAGACAATTAAGAAAACAAAAGTATAAATACTTGCTAGATAGGTATAAATCTATCTCTGCAAAAGTTGGGAATGATATTATTGAACGCAGTAACGACAAAATTATTTCAGTTGATGAAATTTAAAAGATGATTATAAATGAATTTGATGATTTCATGTGTGAATCCAATCAAAAACCAAGCGTTAACTATTTCATACAGAGGAGGCATAAAAGCTGTTACTGTATTTATTTGTCACAATCATTTTATCAGACAGATAAGAATATTAGGATTAATTATTCTAATTTTTGTGTATACGATTTCCCATCTTCAAATGAGAGGAACATGATTTGTAGAGAACTAAACATTGATAAAAACCCATATGATAAAGCTGTTGTGGAGTCAAATCGTTTATATGTTAATAAACCTAAGAAAAAAGTAATGTAGAATTTTGATGAAATCATCTAACCTCATATCATACATGAATACGCACTGTGTTAAGTGTAAGAAATAAACGGTTAATTCCAATGAACATTATAAAACATCAAAGAATGATGAATTGATGCTTAAATCAGCTTGTATTATTTCCAAGGGAAGGAAGAATCAGTTCGTAAAACAGGATAAAACTGGTTTTTGTTGTAAAAATAATGATGATGAAACATGTACTTGTGGTTTAAATAAGAAATTAAAGCCATTTTCAATAAAAGAATGTATTAAACGGAGACAGGTTTGTTATTGGAGTCTCAAGAAAGATGATTCTCGCATTTTAACATCAACAGGTCTGAGTAACAAGAAACAGGAATTAATTTCAGAAAGGATTAAATACAAACCTACTATAAAGAAACTGCATAATGAAATTCAATTTTGTAAAGAAAAGAATACAAAAGAGTATTATAAAGAAAGTATTATATTATTATATTATTATATTATTATAAAGAAAGTAGCAGAAACTGTAAATACGGTAAAAGATAATAGTAACAACTAAAGAAATTGATGAAGAAGTAGAAAAGGTTAGAAAGATTGAAAAGAGAAACTAGGAATGTTCTCTAACAATTCTTTTAAACAGATTAGTGAAATGTTATAAGAGCAATCAAACTGTATTATATATGACTACTTATTGTTTGAAATGTAAGAAACAAACTAGTAGTCTGAATAAACATTATAAGCTGTCTAAGAGATCTACCCGTTGAGTTTGTAGATCTGTGAAATGTATATTCATTAAATAGGATAAAATAGGCCACGGTTTTGATATTAAAGACCATTTATCAAAATTAGATGAATTACACATGGGCACAGCAACTATTAAAAAATCCAACTACTGCGGATCCAGAACTTAGCATAAAGAAACGATGAAAAAAACTCGATCATCAAACGATGCATCTTGTCGCAATCCTTTTTATAAACTTGATGCGATTTCTCAACGTCATGATACTAATTAAAGATTATCAAAGAATTTAGCGAGATAAACATAAGGTGACAACAGAATGGTAAAAAGTATATCTGAAATATCTTTTAATGAAAGGCCACGGGGGACAACTGTACAGCTGTAGAAGGATTGATGAAAGTGAAGCCATCACTTGGTTTTGGCATTAAGTAAAAACAAGCATAAAGCCTTCGAGTAAATGGCAAATAGAATTGGCTGATAAGCTTTTTAATCTGCTAAAAGAAAATTTTCTCTAAGGAATAAAATTTTGAAACATGTTGATGAGATTTGGTCAGCTGATCTTGTTAATGTGCGTCAGTTTTATAGAGGGGATAAAGGCTATAAATATATTTATTAAATATGATTGGTACATTTATAAACATTTACTCATATAATTAAGGGTGGGTAAAAGCCAACCAAGCTATGAGTTGATAACGGATCAGTATTTATAATAAAGTATTCCAGAAATGGTTGAAGGACAAAAGTAGTGAAATGTAGAGTACTTTTAATGAAAGTCAGTCTGCAGTTGTTGAAAGATTTAATCGTACAATTAAATCTAACGTGTAAAAGCAGCTCTCTATTCGAAACGATACACAATATTTAGACATCTTACCTAAATTGGTAAAAGAAAACAATAATACAACAGATTCAAGGAAAAAAATGATACCTGCAAAAGCTAGGAAAAAGAAGAATCAAGAATTTGTTTATTTTAATCTTTATTCTAATGTGAAGTAATTATTTTCCAAACCTAAATTTGAGGTTGTGATAAGGTTAAAAAAAGGTAAATTTAAATGAAAGACATATGTAGAGAAGGAATCAACACTTGTTGCTTACAAAATTTTTCGAGTTTACACTTATCGTCAGGTAATCTAAAACAAACCGCAAATCACTATAAATATTCAAATATGACAAAAGACAACTAAAATCTAACAACTAACTAAATGAAAGACCTACAATAAATCATACACTCCGAATTAGAGAGAGGAGAGTATGTGGAATAAATTATACTTTTCCAATCATTTAGGAACTGAAGGATCTTAATGTTTAATTTGTTTATTTTAACTGAAGAACTACAAAAAATAATCAAGGTGTAAGTGGAAAAGTTAATCTAATACATTTAACAGTTGGATTTCATTAGAGAGCTTAAAGGATATATATGGAAATAACTTAAAGGGGAATAAGGTATTACATCAGTATACTACTATCTGACATATAGTATATCAATTTGATACAGTATATGTTTGAGTTCCTATTTAATAGTAGCCAAAAATATGATTTGTTTCTGGCTATTTATTGATTATTTATTATTGTGTAATTATTTGTAAAAAATTTTATAGGTTTTATTACACTATGGACANATTATATTCCTCGTAGTGCTATCTTTTAGATCGATATCTACCAAGACAAAAATGAGACTACTCAATGCATTATCTTTCCAATTGCGACATATTGCAGAGAGACCTGGATCTTGAAGAAAAGTGATAGAAGACGAATAGAAAGCTTTGAAATCTGGTGCTATACAAGAGCCCCGAGGATCAGTTGGGTAGGGAGGATACGAAATGAGGCTGTGCGAAGAACTACATGCCACAAGAGACTACTACGAACTTTAGTGGAACGGAGACTCCCATATCTTGGACAGGTCCTTAGGAGCGACACCTTGGAAAGAGAGCTAATAATGGAAGTAGTTTTCGGTACAAGGAGAAGAGGTAGGCCAAGGACCAGATTTATGGACAATGTGAAAGAGGAATCCGGACTCACCCTGGTCGAAGCATTTAGAGCAGCA
>RDPX01000064.1:1808379-1826313 GCA_003991215.1 Morbakka virulenta
TATGATATGGAATAGTTGCACAATTTTTATCAATTCCTTATCTCTGTAATGCCTCTCCCATATCTGTCCGTATAGGACTGAGAGACTATAGCAACAAATCCCAAGAAAGAGAGAGGTTGGGAAGAGAAAAGGGAGAAGGGAGAAGGGAAAGTTGTGAAGCTAAGGTCTAATGAAGGGTAAATTAAACTATGAAAAATGTTGCACTTACAGTCTACGTTGCGCTAAACTGAGTTCGAAACAGTGCAAAACAGTGAATTTACATTGAGACCTTCTATACAAACTGAACTCTTGCCGCTAAGGTTTAAAGCAGATCATAGTTGCAAACTAATTTTTGCAGGTGTGTTAAGTTAATGCTTTCTTATATAAACGTACAATATAATTATACAGAAAAAAGAAACTGCATGATTTGAAAACTTAAAGTTCTCAGCTGAGACATTATTTTAGTTCTTCCAAACTTAGCAAACTTTACAAATTTTGAGCTGAAAGTTAGATAAGAGTTGGATAAAAATATCTAAGGCAGTCTACAAATGTTTAACATGATCAGTGACATGTTTACATTAATAAGACGTTATTATGCTCAACTCATCAGCAAATAATTTCTTTTTGCATATCATTAGTATTTGTTTCTGTAAGAACGACGTTTTAAAGGCAGGGGTCAATTCTGATTCCCAGTCTTTGGAGTGAGGACATGGATCTGTTTTCCACAAGGACGTATCAGGTCTGGTTTTCGTTTTTTAGAATGCACATTAATTTAGAAAGTTGTCTTGCATTTCTGAGATTCTGGGTGTCAAATGAGTTGGTATGTTTGCCGCTTTTTAGCTGAAAACCTTTGCATCGACTAAAGTAAGACATAATTTCATTACCAACATTGACCTCTTCTTCGTCTGCAATATTCTTTGCTCAGAAGTTTCTATTTACTATCTACATACACAAATATCTGCATTTTCCAAAGCGAGTAAACCCTCAGATCTCTAGTATGTGTAGATTGAGTTGTTGTCTTAAGTGACTTTCCAATCTTCACACACCAGAGGTGTGTGAAGATTGGTCACACAACCCTCAAAATTGGAGAGACGTATCATTTTCAAAATTGTGGTTAAAATGTTTAATTTTCTACTAAACTGCTCCATTTTCAAAACATTATTCTCATGAGCTTTGGCAAATGCATGTGAAACGACTTTGTTGATCCCAGCACAATTTTTGCCAACAATAAAAACAAAGAGAAAACACAGCGTAAGTGCTTTCAGTCAATGAAGAAATAGTGGATTTTGTGCGTAAATGTGATAGGTCTACAAAATTTCTGTCTTCACAAAATACCAAAGCAACAACGCTCTTTGTCATTATAAAAAAGGAACTTGTGCACAATTTGGCGACAGAGAATACAACTGTAACCCTTGCCACCGGTCTGATATTGGCCTGCAGCTCTTGCCATCAACTTAACACCCATGTTCCTATTTTCAGCAATCATAAATTAGATTTTACTACTGTTCCCACCACATTTGAGCACACATTGATCATTAATGATTATCATGCACTGTTTCCTGGGTTCCAGTGGTGATTGTAAAGAAAATAATCATTCTGGAAAACAACTTTTTCAAAATTGCATGTCATTAACACTTGAACTGAAGCTTACTCTTATGCCCACAACTTACTCTTTCTTGTACTTATTACATTTAGATGTTGGTATCTTAACATCTGTATAAAGGCATCGAGAGCAAAAGCATATATATGGCCCTAGATTCTATTGGGAATAGAATCTAGGGCCATGCACTCCATCACCTAAAAAATTTGAGCTGATATTTAAAGCAGCAAATTAACCTTATAATTAACTCCATTACATTTTTCCAAGACCTTCACCCTTCCGTCCGCCAATTGCTGAATATCTCATCTTAATTTGCGCATATTGGTTTAGCTTGAAAAAAACCACAATGTCCTCCCTCCTTCCACGCTACAAACTTGGAATAGACGACCCTCCTATCAATATTTTCCTGACTAACCAGCTTAATATTGGTAGGATGGTAGTTGTCCTACTTGCTTGCAAATAATAAGTAGCTAATTACTCATTAATTGGCCAATATACATGACTAATTGTATATACGAGAATGTGTGCATTTTTAAGGCACATCAGACATATTTAATCAACTTTTTATATTTGTTAGTCAAATTTGCGACTTTTGTATCACAAGCAAATGATAATTAGTTAATTACTCATTAATAAGTAAATTTACATGACTAGTCGTATAAATAAAAATGTGTGCATTATCAATACACATCTTCATGCCAATTTTTGTGCCGATAGCTTGAAAAAAAGGGCCTTCCGACACTTTTTTGAACACTTGCCCCCCTAGTACAGGATAGAACACAGATTATTTATACAAACTGTAACGGAAACTGCGGCTGGTAAGATGCCTGTTGCTTTGCTTACCAGCAGGAGAATAAAGTGGATAAAGAGAAATATTAATTATATGAATTGTATTATCAAATCTAAACAAAAAAATAGGTGGTTTCTTATAGCTACCATTTGCATTCAAAGCAATGCTTGACTTCCAGTGACATTTGTTTCACCACCTGTCTACCAGAGCTGCGTTTAGTATGTCATATTAGTGCAGATGATAAAAAAATAATGAACTAAAGTATCGAAATGGAAACAATTATCACTAAGTATTGTACAATATTTTATTTTAAGGATATGGTTATCTATTACAGTAAGGGTGCTTTCCTTACAAAATTTTCTTATGATTCTAAACCAATTGCTTATACTTTACAATTAAGAATAATGATAAACATTCTGTCAAAAGGAATTTCTTTACTAAGTACTATACATTGTAATTTCTCTTTTTGTGCGAAGTTACTGGAAATAGTTTTCACGATTATGTTCTCTATTTCTTCCCCCCCCCCAAAAAAAAACAAGGGGATCCCAACGTCTTGTATCTACAGCCCCTGGGTTTTACCTTCCTGAAGATATTAATGGTATCATTCATCACATCTTTATTGTATGTTTGATAAACTGATAGCAGTATAGGAAAAGTTGTTTGGACAGTAATAATCAATGCTGTACACAACCCATTTATGGTTAAATAAAATAGCCTTCCAGGTAAAAATTCAAGTAATTATTGTCGCAAGATAATATTAACATAGTTCCCATTATCCTCCTCTAAAACATCTCCTATCCTGCGTTCCGATTTGTGTTAGTGATTTCGGTAATGAGTTAATGAAGAGCAAAGGTCACATAAGGCAGTTAAAGAATGTTCAATTTTATCACTGGCATTTTCACTGTCAGTGGGTTGGCTTGTAACTACCACCTTAGCGCTTTGCAATTTTTCTCTGCCCATACATTATGGCTGATTATGCTCACTCTTAAACTTTTTCTCAACGGTTATTCTTACACATTAATTTTGTGTGACAAGCCGGAGCTATGGCTTACTGGTTGGTGCAGCATAACCAAGAGATTCCGGGTTGGCTTCCCCGAACGATCGAAAAAACGTTGGAACTTTACAAGATAAAAAGACATTGGTTGGCGTCAGGAAAGGCATCCTGCCAAGAAATTCCTCTAGTGCCAAGTACAAGTCCCTATGAAGGACACCGTCTGAGCCCCAGTTACTGGGATAAATGACGTTAAAGTCTAAAAAAATGTGTGTAAAATGCTATACCAAGCCCAGTGCCTGTGTCTATTATGGCCATAGTCTTTACCACCAGAGCTATATCAGCGCTATTTTCTTAACTAAGTTTTATTCGATTTGTTTTTGAAACTCTATCTTTTACTTAAGTGAGTCATTCTGTCTCCATGTTTTTGGGAGACAATGGGAATCAATTCAGCACATACTATTTTAATTTTTATCTATTTTCAATATTAATAATACTCATGAGCAAAAGGTCCCTCGTTTTCTTCATAGAAAACATTTTAAAAATATTGTCTACAAGACCATTAATTACATGACCACCTCAAATTACTCTAAAACCTAAAGAATTTGTATTGTGTACATATTCAATAATGTTATCGTTAATCGCAGTCAATGATCTTGGTCTCTTAATAGAGACTCAGTTACCAGCAGTGAACTCCAGCTTTCTCATTATAAAGAGAACTTCCATCCTCTCTAAACATATGAAAACCATTTAAATAGTACTTTTCTCTCTTAGACTTCAAAGCACTTAGACCATAATAGGATAACTTGCTATTCTAGATTCGTTGTCTGAACAACGTTGTTGATACTTACAAAAAAATATAACAGCATCAACCGCTAACATCCCAGTATTTTTCTGAACTACATACTTTATAATTCGATCCACCATTTATTCTTTGGAATGATAACTGCAGAGAAATTTCAAAATCAAGATAGATAGATAGATAGATAGATAGATAGATAGACAGACATACAGACAGACAGATAGATCGATGGATAGATAGATGGATGGATGAATGGATGGAGAGAGAAAGAGAGAAACAAACAGACAGGCAGAGACAAAGATAGAGAGCGTGATAGAGAGAAATTGAGATTATTGCTGGGAGTCATATTTTGAACAGTGTTGGTTACACTGTAAGTCACTGCAGTCTTCGTAGTTCCTAATTTTGGACTCTTGTTTAATCCATTTATATACAGCTTCCGAAGGAGTGGTTTTGTTTACAGACAATACATTCCAAGTTTTATCTGATTGTGTGATGCATTCTAGTAAACAGGATGTCTCATATGAGTGGATGTTACGATGTCTCTTTATTTTGTTTAATGCAATTCGAGTTTTATCTCTAAATATATTTATACCTTTCAAGTCTCCATTGTTTAACGGTATATCCAGACAGTTATCGCTGTTACATTTCACATATCCGAATCGTACAAGTTGCCATGGGTCGTAGAGCGAAGTCAACACAAAGACACTTTGTTTAAAGGATTTAAGAATATTGTAAGAATATAGACAAGTCCTTTCTGTAGCATTTATTTTTGAAAGGCAAACTTTCATAAGGCTAGACTCCTTTAACTGATGTAAATGAAATATATTTTCATTGATTCTTTCATCACCAATATTAGGAGTTACTTGAAAACCTCCATCCAAGAGATAATGAAACTTTACATTGGTAAAGTGTTTTTCTGCAATTTCAGCATTTAAAAGTACTCCCAAGCTGCTTGGTCCACACCCACTGATTAAAACATTACTAGCAGAATCTAGCCCTTTGTGTTTCAGAAAAAGGAAAGCATTTTGAACAATCCGTCTTCCACGGAGGTAAGCTATTGATTTTCCGTCCTCTGCAATCAAAGGTTCGTCTTTATTACCACCGAAAGCTCCTCCATCGCAGTAAGGCAGAAATGCCATATTCCATTTATAGAAGTAAGGGTTATGTTTACGATAAGGTGATAATATCCCCTGGCTTTCTTCTGGTGGTAAAAATTTCGGAAGGTGCAGAGATGATGCTTGTTTTGATCCACTTAATGATCCCCCAAGACAATCAGCTTCATTTATACAAAAGTACCCTTTTTGTAAATGTATGATCCAATTTTTAAGTTCTTTTCCCTGTCCTTTTCTAAAATAAATCCCTGGTGTCGTTCCGTCAAGGCAAATAGCACCATCTACACCATCTTGCACTTGAAACAATTTCATGGGTTCATTTATTTCAACGTCTTCGATATCACTGGTATCAGCTGGAGCAACAATGCCACTGACTCCGTTTACCATACCACGACTTTTGGCTGTTGAATAATCCCTTATTATGTCAGGAACCTTAGAATTATTCTGATTCTCATTTTCTTTAAATGACAATAAACTGATAACTGTCAACAAGACTAGAGCTGTAAAGTATTTCCAGAATACATGTCTAATTCTGACCATCATTAGTATCTATTTATAATGTAGTTTGCTATATGACACAATATAAAAAACAATAATATAGCAATGCAACTATCTTGTACACCAGGTGCTACTGAATGTACCAAGAGCTTCCTGTTAACTCAACTGAATGATGCCTTTGAATAATCTCTGTGAAAAATAATCAAAGGACATTGTCTTCAACAAAGCTATCATTTTCGTATAAAATTATAAGTTTAGTTTGTTCCCTACAGATTAAATTTCAATGGAATATGTCATCTTAACACATTTCATTGAAAGGAAACCATAAGAAATAACAATAATTTAGATAAGATGAAAAGTAATTAGATTTTAGGGGTAACTAAAAGTACTTTACTGAGACGAAATTTCTGTTTCAAAACAATTTTCTAGTAACAAAGAAGCCATTTATAACAAAGGCCAACACATCCTTCGTGAGATGTTGGACATGTTAATTGTGTATTCAAAATGCTATGTCAAGGCTGAATGGTCATATATATATATAAACAAATGAATATGAAATGCCATCAGCAACAGTGCTTTATCACATTAAAACGTAGGAGCTATAAAAAAATTACAAATTAGAAATTTGGAAATTCTTAGTTACGCAAATAAAACTGAATTGCTAAACAAACGAACAGAAATTGTTTCCAAATGTCGACATATGAATAAATATACAAATATCAAATCAAAAGACTGGCAATAAACAATGATTTTCTACTGCTCATTTCCTGTTTTGTAGTAGCATGCTTTATGATTCTTTTGTTATCAATAGTTGCCTTTCAAAAGATCAAGTTACACAAATATTTGTATAACATCTTTGTAGAAAAATTTCTAAGTGATTATTTGTATACAGCTGAAGATTGTGAAAGACATGAAACTCTGAGTACTGTAAAGTTAGTATATCTGATTACATAAATTTATATATATATATACATACTCAATCTGCAGACAGCACCGTTTCGCCCTTTGTGGACTCATCAGTGCAGCACAGAGCTTCTGAGACATAACTCTCTGGCCATGTTGCCGGAGCAAACACAGCCTAAAGAGTTACTGTGGAATCCTGTCAGAGTGGTCAAACTACACAAGCGTAGTGAGCTCCGCACCATATATATATATATATATATATATATATATATATATATATATGGTGCTTTCGATTCGGTTGACCGTATTAGAGTGCTCGATACATAAATGCAGAGCGTAATAAAAGAGATATAATAAGTTGGAAAGTATAAAAAAACTACTCTGTCCATCTCGACAAGCCTGTGAGTAAAATCACGAAACAGGCTTGTCGAGATATACAATGTAGTTTTTTGATTCTTTCNGGGGGGGAGGGGAGAGAAAGAGAATATAAATGTTCACTGATTTACAAAGATGCATCTGTTTGCGAAAAAAATATTTTAATGTTGCTTGACAGGCTCTTTATTAAAATGCAGGTATTGAGTATGTTGTACTCAGACGATTTTATCTCCACAATTGGGAGCTATAATTAACCACAGTTAAGAAACCTGTTTTTTTTCTTTTCCGATAACCAGCAGTGGACAGTTGTGTGTTAGCACACGATTAATAAAATGTGTCTTTAATTACATACTAATCAATATTAAATCATAACAAGCATTTTCTATCGTCAAATAAACCTTTTGACATGACATCAAATTGAATGAAGTTCTGTGTCGTGTAGGCCATGGTATTCAAGCTACATTTTCATTTAGGCCTTTTTTGTCTTTTTCACTGACATCATCGCCTGAATTCGACCATTGATCTATCTGGATATTAATGAAGAATTGCTGATTGAAAAAGTCTGTAGATAAAAAGACTGTAAAAAACTTCGTATTACTTAAAAGTATAGTGTCGATCACTTTCAATGCCTTCCTTTTCTCAATGAAACAATTTGTTGCAGTAGGGTCAAAGTTGCCTATAAAGGTCAAGCAGATACTGGCATATACCAAGCTTCTCTTACAATTCCGTTTACTTCTGTTATCAGGTGATTATTCAGTTTAACAGTTTCAACAACAATGTGTGCTGTAGTGAATGGATTGTCTCTTTTATTTTCCCAGTAAAGGTTCTGCTATTTCATGATTCTTGGTGTCACATTTTTGAACAGCTCTTATGTGTTCTTTTCCCCCTTTGACCCAAGGAATGCTTTGATTCTCCAATGTAGGAGGCTGGACAGTCCTTATATTGTAGTCTATACACTACGTTGTTCATCTCTTCAAGTGGTACTCGGTCCTTTGGTTTGGACAGAATCTTCATTAGGGTGGATGCAGTGAAGAAGCAGCATTGAATGTTGTGTTGTCGGAGAGTTCGTCTTAAGTGCTCACTGGTGCTCTTCACATCAGACAGACATAAACGTTTCAGAGGTCCTTTATCTTCAGGATTAGGTCCAGTGGTTCTGTGTAAGGCTCTCTGAACATCCTTGGCATGGTATCCATTGGATAAGAGAACCATCTGAAGGTGTCTCTCTTCTCTTTGAAGGTCATGTGGGTTGGCAATAATTCTTCTTACTCTTCCAAACAGAGTGGTGATGACACTGTTACGAGCTGAGACTGGATGGTGTGATGTATTATTGAGGTACTGGTCAGTGTGAGTTGGCTTCCTGTAGATGGTAACGGAAATGCTGCAATCTACTTGTCTCTTTACTAGAAAATCCAGGAAGGGTATTTCTCTTTCTTCTTCTTTCTCCATGGTGAGTATGATGTTTGTAAATAAAAGGATTTTAGACAAGAAAACAACACAACAACAAGGAAAATAAAAGAAACAATCCATTTCCTGCAGCACAGCAATCACATCAACAATATATCCTACACCCTTCCAGAAATATGGCTTCCAGCACTAAAGAAAGAAGCACAACAAACAAAGCAAACACAACATAGGTATGGTGCCATTCCTCGAAACAATTAGATCCCTGTCTACACGTAGGTTTGCACTACCAAGGTATAAAAACAGAAATACCTAGTCTTTTCAGTAGCCTGACGATGGAAGAAGTATCTCTCAAAACATAGCTCAGAAAAAAGTTTGGTACTTGTTTGATTTGAACCAGTGTGATAGTGGTTTACAAATGAATAAAGTTACATAAAATAGACATCCTAAAAAGCAACATTGGTGCACTCCTTAAGCCTGAGGTCCCAATGGTAAATGTAGATTTTTCTTTATTAATATAATTTTTTTCTTATTTTATATAATTTTTTAAAGAACCCAAGTTCTAAATTTCAACTTAAATAAATAACTTCTTGCAAGCATAGTTTGTGAGGACGATTCTGAAGTCTGCTAGGCAATAGCATAGCAGGATTATATATGGATATATAGCTTTTTATTTAGAGCTCATGTTCGATACCTCAAAAAAGTACTGCAGCCGACTGTAGGTTTTAAACTACAGAAGAGTGAGAGTTAAGCAGAAGAGCAACAAAATTTGATTTGTACTGGAAGGTGAAAAGCATACAAAAGGAAATATAGTTAGAATAATCATCTTGTTGTTATATTGTTGTACTTCATTTTTTTTGTTCTAGGTAATTTTATTTTTTACTTAGTAATCTCTTAAGGTTTGGCTATCTATCTGTTATTTGTTTAAAGGCAGCCCTATTGCATGAGCTTTTCGTAAAATGATGGAATATCATTGGAAAATCCATTTATGTTACCAATTTTTGATAATGCGTTTTAAAAAGCGCAAGTATTAGAATTTTTCAAAATTAATTTCAAAATCAATAGTAATCATGATTAAGGTTAAAAGAGACATCGACGTTTTGGAATTTAAAAGGGTGGTCTGAAGTGTTTTTAACTCCTAAGAAAGACTATTCTTAGCATTCTCCAGGTAGAAGTTCCTGTCAGGGTCTACTTAATGTCATGCTGTCTATACAACTAACTCACTTGACCGTTTATTCATTACAATTATTGAATGACTTGTTGCTTTTTTACTAATACATTTTTACATATTCCTAGAGGTACAGCTACCCATGGTATCAAATACCTAACTTTTTGAGAAAACAACTTTATACTTAGTTGGACTATCACTGGCATATGGTTTTAGTGAGCAGTTATGATAAACTATATTCTGATTATTTTGATGATAAATTTTTACTTTAATGAATTTTTTGAATGGTAGAAGCATATAAATAACAACTGTAAAGACCAGAGACAGAATTGGTTATTACTTCTTCGTTGATGATTAAATAGGAACATTAAAGAAAGTTGAGAGGATAAACCAGAAAACTCCCTTTAGTACAAATAGTCAACTTTCTTTCCTCGCTGAGCAAGATTAAAAGAAAAAAAAATCATGGGAAATTTACAGATATTCACGACAGCAAAAAATTGCTATGTAATTGTGGTTATCCACTTATTAAGTATTGAATTATAAAAAACCATAACTGTACTGATAAAAAATTGGGATCTTAACACTTGACCATTATTATTCTTTTCAAATTATGTTTGACGTAATTGACTTTAAAGCTGCTTGTCTGAAGAACTCGTATTTGGTTATTGCTGTCAACGCTAAATTATAATCAAGAGACTACGTCACAATCCAAGCATGTAATGATTAGACACGCCGAGTTCATGACTTTCTTCCTTATGCCTACGGAAACAGACGTGACGAGAACAGTGGTGTAGTTGACAACAATTCAACAAATCAGATAATTTAACACGTGGTGCATTGCCTATTTGGTTGTTTTATCGTCTTGATCAGTCACCACCTTTGTTGCAGACATCGCTAAGCATTTTCGTAGCTCCACTTTCCTCGAAGAGAGAAGTAGATAAGCAAGCACCTTGGCCAATCATTGACTTACATTAGATAAAAAGATAACTCTCAGTCGACTACCACTTCTACTACCAGTTATTTGTCTTGCCATGGTCAGATATTCTAAGTTTCAATTCCTAATTTTAAGTCCAATGGGCTGCACCTAATTTTATGATTTGCAAATGTACTGCTTTGCTGTTCATTCTTCTGTGTTAATTTTATATAAAATAGAAGCATATTACAGCATTTTATCTTAACTTTGCTTTAAATGGTTCCTTTCAGATATCAGCTTTAACTTGTATGTTCTATTACACACACACAATTACTCTGTGTTTTGTCTCACTTTATTTGTAAAGTTAAACAAAAATAGTAATAACTAACTGAAAGCATTTGGTGCTCTGGCTCCAATATGATTATGCAGAGGGGTACCTTGGATCAAATAGATATGACACAGTGAAATTCTGAAAAATCGCTAGTGACGGTGTGCTACCCTTCCTTTTTAAAGTAAAATTACTACTTTAATGAAATGTTGCAGAAAATTTTCTTCCCTCGCAGATATATATATATATATATATATATATATATATATATATATATATATATATATAACTTCANATATCAGCTTTAACTTGTATGTTCTATTACACACACACAATTACTCTGTGTTTTGTCTCACTTTATTTGTAAAGTTAAACAAAAATAGTAATAACTAACTGAAAGCATTTGGTGCTCTAGCTCCAATATGATTATGCAGAGGGGTACCTTGGATCAAACAGATATGACACAGTGAAATTCTGAAAAATCGCTAGTGACGGTGTGCTACCCTTTCTTTTTAAAGTAAAATTACTACTTTAATGAAATGTTGCAGAAAATTTTCTTCCCTCGCAGATATATATATATATATATATATATATATAACTTCACATTCTATAACCACAATTAGTGAAATAATGAACCCGCGAGAAAAATTTCTTTTTGTGACAATTATTTTGAAACGTTTATTTTATTGATAAAGGGTGTCTCTTTTGTGTATAAAGCTCCTAAATGGGTAAATTTTAATGAAACTGTTTACTGATTTCAGTGATTTGTGTTCATGGATCCTAAGTGGGTCCCATGACCTAGGATCAAATTACCAGCAATCCTAGGTCCCTCACTGTCAACCCTTCAACAATAGCTTTTTGTCCTTTCCCCTTTTTGTAAGATCAAGGAAAAGGGTCTGGAAATCCTGGTTAGAAATGGTATTTAAAGCCCATGTAAGGCTCTTGAAATACGATGATCTTCAATAAAGAGTATGAAGGGATACACAACACGTGTCAAAATCCGTCAGTGAATTTCTGTAGTGGAAGAGGTAGTAGGATGTAGGAAGATAGCAAGAATGTAGTCAAATACTATTAAACGAACGGGAATAGGATGATTTTAATGTTCCGAAGGCATCTTTTCGGGAAACCTCGCAGTATCTTTTTTATTGTAAACAGCCATTAAATATTAGTTAAGAAAATCCAATAATTTTTCCAGCAGGCATATATCCATTCATTTTAAGACATAACAACGGTAAACTTTATGTATCAAATTGTTTTCTTCTTGCTTTTATAAGATGTGTGCATATAAAAACGTCAATATTCAATTAGCGCTGTAGAACTCAATATATTGATTTCCATCTTGTTTATCTGAGCTGGAGAAGTGTTACTCTATATGACCAACAGGTCAAGTCCTTCGAAATAAGTGCTTTGGTATTTCTGAGCTACGTTGTGATAGATACTTCACCTATCATCACTCTAGGATATTCATTTCCTGTTATCGTTTCATGTTATTAACTATAATTGTATTTATTCTGTTTGCACTCAATACAGACTTAAGAAACCGTAAATATTGTGACCAGTAAACTAAGTATGGAATAATAGAAAAAACAATTTATGTTTCCTCTGTCGAATAACTGTTATTTTGATTTTGTGTACTGACATAGCAGGTAAATGGATTAGATTCCATTATAACCTCTTTTTCTTCTTCTTTTTCCTTACACTTGACAGAAAAACCAACTTTACCCGTCCCAATCTTTCGTTAATGTACCCTACTGGCTTAAAGTAGAGTTGGATGTTAATGTAAGTGTCTGAATCCTTTTCAGAAGATAATTAATGTATAGTTGAACTTAAAGTGGCTTGTTGAACGGTAATTTTTTTCTTCTAACAAGACAATATAGTAAAAGATAGAAATACTTATGTTTTGAAACTAAATATATTAAAATAGGAGCAGTGGTGACAAGTGAGCATTTGATGGCAGGGAAAACAAAGCAGGCTTTAGAGAATAATGCAAAGGAGGCTATTCCAATTGCTGGTTTCAGCATGTCTTCTTAATGCCACAAGTAAAATGAATTATCTCATGAAAAATCAAGAAACTTTTAAAGACAGCAGTTCTCATCTACTTTTTAACTCTTTTACAAGACACTTTTACTGTGAGTTGTACCTAGTTAAGTAGGAAGTAGATGTCCTCACTAACAGGTGTGGTACGTGGTCTGGCGAGACGCATTTATAAAAATTGTTTAACTACAGAGAATTAGCCCTCTCCCTTCATAGAGTTCATGTCTTAAGGTACAAATACTTGGAGTAATCTGAAGAAGTTCCAGAAGTAAAATGATTTTTGACCGGGAGAAAAGTATAAGTCACTAGACGCACGGGAACTAAATCTGCTTCACTGAACTATACGTGAGCAATCGACCACTGAACCATCAATGCTCGTAGACTCGTCTTCAGAGTCGATATATTTCACAAGCAATAGGGGAAACGTTTCTTATAACTTACCTCAAATTCTACTTATAACATGGTACCCCTAACGTAAGCTCGAGTAATAAACCGTACCACAACCTAAACGCCGAGTTTCTCATAAGAGGGGAGTGCATTAGTTAAGCTTTTAACTTACAAGATTTTGGTCAATCCAATTCCTGATAAAGTTTACTGTAAAATGTTTACTTTCACAATACTAAACTTGTCTACTTCAGTTATGCATCTGTTTTAACAACATGATTGTCGATGATTTTTTCGGCAGCTAAAACACTACAAATCCAACCGACCGAAACTCCGCCTTACCCAGTGAGATACGGACATGCTTGGAGTTGCCCTTGATTCAACAAAACACAGGGATACAATGCAAGGATTTACGAGCAACATTTTTGGCCTCTTTTAACAAAGCACCAAAACCTGGAAGCTCGAATAAACAGATACTTCTTATAATGTGAACTCCTACCATTCCTCGATAGTGTGTTTTAATAAGATTTTTGTTGTACAACTTGAACAATTTTGCTTTGTTCGACTCTTCTTTTGACCTGCTGAAGTGGTAGACGGGTGAAGAAGTCACTTCCAATGTTCATTATAGCATTGTCTTCCACTTGAAAGTGAAAACTGACCCATCGAATTAATAGTCATATGACCCTTTCTCACTGTTTTCATTTTTTTTTCTCTTAGGTTTTATGATCTTTGCTCTACCAACTGTTCTGTTTTCACAAAGGATCAATTCAGCTTTCATTTTCATGGATCCTAGTTATTTGAAGGATAGTAACTGGATTGACGTCTTCGTTTAAAAAAATCCTTGATGTGAGAAAAAGTGGTTTTCTAAGTTATACCACTATTTTTATGCTTACCAATTGTGACCCCAAAAATATTTGATTTTCAGGTCGTGCCAGTATATCGTGAAGATGTGTGCTAAATTGTCCAGACCACCAATGACACGAATGTCATCCCGCTAACCAAAGGGAATAGAATAGGCTGAAGATCAAAATAATGACAGGTAATTGACCTTTGAAGAGTTGACAAGGAAGGAAACTCCTCTTTTGTTTGGTGGCGCAACAGTGTCTACACAAAAATGACAGTCTAACTTTAATGGACTTAAAGCTCAGCATGCTAGCACAACTTGCTTTTGAGAATCCTCTCTTATAAAATAATTATTTTATCCCGAATGTACAAGGCAATGTGTGAGCACTTTAGCAACCAGAATGCTCAATTTTCTAATGATATCTCCTAGACAATATTATTGTCTTATCAACTCTTGTTTGACAAAGAATTCTGTTGTTATCTATTTTTATTGCAAAGATATTAAAGGGTGTGTTGATGGCGATCATTCAAGATAACGAGGAAAAGTTTTATAAGTTATTAAGCATAGAAAAAAACTTACACGCTTAATTAAATAAATTATATTGTTCAAGAGAAGACAAACAATAATTTTATCAGATATCAAATTTTTTTCGTGTTGTTTGTCTGTTTTTCTTTTTTCTTTAGAAATTGCTTTCAAAGAAAGTTTATAGCAATCCATATCTTGTTTTTCAATTTGTTTTGTAACAATCTGAAAATTTTGTTTGCACAATGTATGTTGGCATGATAATACATCGGAAAAGTTCCAATTTAAAAACTTTTTTGCACAATATAGGTTTCTATGATAGTTCTTTAAAACACTACCAGTTTAATAGCTCTGACAGTGACTACCACTATCAAGTTAAACGCTTTTTATTGTGGCGCCAAGCTCTGTTATCGTCGTCATCCACAATTCATGAAAAAATGTCTCAGTTTGGCTACATTGTTCCCTCACACTCCCAAAATTTGGCATTGCATAATAATTCTCAAGCATTCAACTCGAGTAATTTAGCTAGCATATCTATTATCTTTTTCTTTGCATTGCATTCTTCAGTCCATTTATTATTTCATTTCTTCCTCTGATTGTTTTTTTCCATTCAGGTTTCCAATATTCTTCTACAAGCCCTTAATTCAGTTCTTTAGGATCTTAATTTCTCGTTATCCCCCAAACCTTTACAATATCTCTAATACCTATATTTTACATACTTCCTCATGATTTGCTTTGAAATGAAGTATAGTTGGACATTTTATTATTAAGGTCACATATCGTAATCTGAAGTATTATATTATATTATATACCGTTTTAAGAAAAGCAAGGTACCCATTGAGAGGGTTCTATCTTACGCCTCATTACTCAATACTTCCAAGCTCGATGCATAGCCAATACATGGTGTTTCAAAAAGTGCCTTGGTGAAATCTTTGTTAATCTCAGTGTTTCTGGATAGATATTATGCACAGTCTTAACATTAATATAACACGGTAAAGGTAGTAACCATGAAGGAAACAAATTTACTTGCAAATGAATCTGCAGAACTCTCAGATTTCCTTAAGCGGATTGTTAACTTCCACTTTGAAATCTCCGTTCCAAAATAACCAAGCTTTGTTATTTATGTAACTGAGTGATTAAATAGATCAGATTTTATTGCATAATTAAATGGAGTGTAACTAAGAACAACATAAATGCATATATTTCATTGGACCCAAGTGTTCTTTTTAACTTAAATTACCCAGATTTGCAAGTGGAATAGTTTTCACTAACCCCACTGATTTTTTGTAAATAACATTATCAGGGAGGGTAGTAGAACGCCAAGACTACTTTTCTACATCAAAATGTATCCGAAATAAAAAGTATTGTTGATGAAATCTCATGTATCTCAATCAGATTCTGAAGCAACTTTATTACAGATTTTCACCAGACACCTGTATTACTGTGACATGATGAAATGTTTTAATTAACCTGGAGCTTTATTTGTAATGTGCTACTCAATTAACTGCTAAGATAAATATTGTTGCCCCACAATGAAACGTTCCATCAGATATCTCTCTATTCTTATTACTTTAGCCAGAAACGTGTAATATAGCGAAGATTGGTGCAAGACAGACTCCAATATCATTATGCAATATATATAAAAGTATGAAGAAGATATTTCTCCCATTGGTCTACCTAATTACCTAATTGAGTTTTGTATTTTAACATTAACTTATGAAAATCTATAAAATAATACAAAATCTTTAAAGATGAAAACATATATACATATTGTTACGACCCGAGATTCCGCAGGGTAACATAAGGGATCAGATAACAACAACAACAACAAGTCGATGCATAGTTTTAACACTAATATTAAATTAAGGTAATAAGACAAACTACAAAAAAGAATTAGCAATACAAAGTTGGAGTGGTCTACCCTGAACGACCCCAAAAAGTTCAATATGATAGTCTCTAAGAAAAGTCCTTGCACGTGTTCGAAGTGTCCAAAAGGTTTCGGATAATACACAAAATGAAATCAGAGTTCCTGGTGGTTACAGTTAAGGGTCGAAGGATCCAATATTCTAAATGACTCGACTTTCCACTAAGCTATAATAATTCGGAGTATTATTCCAGATAGTTCAGCATAAAATGAAAAAATATCTTTTATTCTTTGAGGAACAACGAGCTGACGTTTCGACGTGGTGAGATGTAAGTAGGAACAAGTACAATCTCTGTTTAAAGATTATCTTTTCCAAAAGTATATAAAATTAAACCAAGGTGCTTGCAACCAGAGGACTGATGACATTTCCTTCTGTCAAGCACAATCTGACTCCCACGTGTAGCGAGAGCTAGGCCCTTATCTAATCTCACATGTAGAATGTTCCAGAAAGAATCAACTGTTTCCTTTGTTTATAAACAATGATTTTTATTGTGTGAGGAATACCTCTTCAAAAAAAGGCAGCCAATCAGGGTAGAGCAAAAGTGTCCACAAATCTCGAAGGTATAACATGCAAAATAACACTATACAAACAATCTCTATAACAATATATACATATATATATATACATGCATATATACATACACACAGACATATATATATATATATATATATATATGCTGAGCATTATGATAAAGAAACCTCTCATTAAAATTCAGAATACATGCTGGAGGTCGTTAGAAAAGTAATTCAAGTTACAACATTGCGTAATTATTACAACATTAAAAAAAATCAGTCAATTTTTGGATGAGCAAGGAAAACAGAACGAAGAAACTAGAATAATGGTCATGAAAACTAAATATTACTGTGAATGTAGATGCTATGAGAACTGCCAGAGATTAAATAAAAAGTCTAATGATAATGATAAAATTAATAATAATAATAATAATAATAATAATAATAATAAACTAGTTCACCACTTTAACCGAATCTTAACAGAACCAAACTCAACACCTGAATGGTTCTGTCTCGGCACAACTTAATTGCTTGCTAAAAATATTGATACTGGTAACCCTAAGAACTACAGACAAATAACGTGCCTAACAACAACCTACACATTGCTAGTTTCAATTCTTACCAAGAGAACTTACACTCACACTGAGGACAATGAAATCTTTCCAGTTGAGCAAAACGGTTGTCGGAAAGGCTTTTACGGCTGTAAAGACCAGCCATCGATCAATTAAATTATGGTAGAAAATGCTAAGTCAAAGCACAAACATTTAAGTACGGCATGGATAGACTACTATAAAAAGGCGTTTGATGGTGTCCTCCATCCTTGAATCTTACACTGTCTAGAACTATTTAAAAT
>RDPX01000064.1:1826477-1846481 GCA_003991215.1 Morbakka virulenta
TTGTTTATAAACAATGATTTTTATTGTGTGAGGAATACCTCTTCAAAAAAAGGCAGCCAATCAGGGTAGAGCAAAAGTGTCCACAAATCTCGAAGGTATAACATGCAAAATAACACTATACAAACAATCTCTATAACAATATATACATATATATATATACATGCATATATACATACACACAGACATATATATATATATATATATATATATGCTGAGCATTATGATAAAGAAACCTCTCATTAAAATTCAGAATACATGCTGGAGGTCGTTAGAAAAGTAATTCAAGTTACAACATTGCGTAATTATTACAACATTAAAAAAAATCAGTCAATTTTTGGATGAGCAAGGAAAACAGAACGAAGAAACTAGAATAATGGTCATGAAAACTAAATATTACTGTGAATGTAGATGCTATGAGAACTGCCAGAGATTAAATAAAAAGTCTAATGATAATGATAAAATTAATAATAATAATAATAATAATAATAATAATAATAAACTAGTTCACCACTTTAACCGAATCTTAACAGAACCAAACTCAACACCTGAATGGTTCTGTCTCGGCACAACTTAATTGCTTGCTAAAAATATTGATACTGGTAACCCTAAGAACTACAGACAAATAACGTGCCTAACAACAACCTACACATTGCTAGTTTCAATTCTTACCAAGAGAACTTACACTCACACTGAGGACAATGAAATCTTTCCAGTTGAGCAAAACGGTTGTCGGAAAGGCTTTTACGGCTGTAAAGACCAGCCATCGATCAATTAAATTATGGTAGAAAATGCTAAGTCAAAGCACAAACATTTAAGTACGGCATGGATAGACTACTATAAAAAGGCGTTTGATGGTGTCCTCCATCCTTGAATCTTACACTGTCTAGAACTATTTAAAATTTCTCCCATTTTGATTAATTTTCTAAAAACGTCGATGACTTTATGGCAAACCAATCTTTTTCTTACCCAGTGTGGAATTTTCCAGGGGTACTCTCTTTCTCCGCTTTCATTTTTCATGGCACTAGTACCCCTCTTCCAAATGTTAAACAGCACTACATATGGATACAAGATCAATGATAAAATAATAAATCACCTTTTTTATATGAATGTTTTGAAATCATATGCTCGTGGTGATAATGAACTGGAAGAGTTATTAAAGACGGTTAAGGATTTTAGTGAAGGCATTGGAATGGAGATTGGGCTTGATATATATGCTAAAGCAAGTTTTCAGCGGGGAAAATTGGTTAGTACACATAACGTGATACTAGATGATGAGTCTGTCATTAAGGAAGTGGGTCAGGAAGAGACGTACAAGTATGTTGGTGTTAACGAAGGAGACGGTATATAGCATGCCAAAATGAAAGAGAAAATCAGAAAATAATGTATTAGGAGGGTGAGATCAATTTTAAGACAGAACTTTACTCTAAAAATAACTGCAATGAACTCTTTAGCTGTACCAGTCGTAACTTATAGCTTCAACGTGATAAATTGGAATCTTTCTGAGTTGAGGAGGCTAGATACTAAAATTTGAAAACAATTTACCCATAATAAAATGCACCATCCTAAATCCTATGTAGAGCGTTTGTACGTAAGTAGAGAGAAAGGCGGGAGAGGTATGAAACAATTAGAGCTGTCTTATAAAACCTCTACTATTGGTCTGTCACAATACCTAGATAACGCAGTTGATTGGATGTTATAATTAGTTAACATACATGAAAATACTAAGAAATTACACTCTTTTAAAAAAGAAGCAAATACGTTTTCATGTGAACTGCAAGTCGATATAGACACCAATAACACCTTATCACCAGCGGCAATAGCACAAAAAGCGAAGAAGAAGGCAAAAAAGTTCTGGTATAAAGCAGATTGAAACTCAATGTTGTGAGAAACCTCTCCACGGACAGTTTGTAACTCGTTGCAAGAATGCTGATGTTGATGAAAAGGTAACTCATCAGTGATTACGCAGCTCCGGACTGAAAAGATTTTATTCTGGCTGCCCAAGATCAAAGCCTCTTCCCACCCAACTACCAGGCTAACGTTTTACACAACATAGCTGACCCTAATTGTCGGTTCTGCAAGGAAAAGGTCGAGACAAAGGCCAAATTGTTTCCGGCTGCTCTGTCCTTACACGTAATGAGCACAAAACCCAGCAAGATAGGGTTGGGCAATACCTGCATTTGAAGCTATGCAAGCACTTTCCTGTAGAAACCAAGAGTAACTGGTACGAACATCATCCCGAGAAAGTTACAGAAGGGAAAGGCTTTACAATTCTGTGGGACTTCTCTGTGCATGCTGATCGGACAATACAGGCTAATCGTCCAGACATAATTGTCAAGGCAGGAAGAACAACACCTACCTGCTTATCGAAATGAGTGTTCCTTCAGATAAAAACGTTTCCTTTAAAGTGTTTGAAAAGCTATCAACATATAAAGATCTTGAAACAGAAATTGAAAAATGTGGCATCTCAAAACCCAAACCATTCCAATTGTTGTTGGTGCCCTCGGCCTGATCAAGAAAGGAACACAAGCATATCTGGAAAAGATCTCAGGTGAACCATCGCTGCAAGAAATCCAGAAAATAGTTATCAGTACCTTTTCAGCTGTCTTGAGAAGAGCCCTGTCTATCTAAAGCTTTTCTGTCTTGCATATCTTAAATTTGATTTCAATGTGAGTGAAATGTGATTTGAATGTTTGCACCTTGTGCTGTCTTAATAATTGTTTGTAAATTGTTCTATTGGTGTTAAAAATGACTTTTTTTTAGATTTTAAAACTTTTTATACTAAAATTATATATATATATATATATATATATATAAAATCAGATATACGAGTAAGAAAAACTCTAACTTTACAGTACTCAGATATTCACAGTATCTTCAGCTGTTACAATCATAATAATCAATAGTCACTCGAAAAAAATTTTTCTACCACGATGTTATACAAATAATTGTGTGGTCTGACCTATTGGAAAGCAACTATTGATAACAATAGAATCACAAAGCGTGCAACTACAAAACAGGAAATGGACGGTAGAAACTCATTATCTATTGTCAGTTTTTTTATTTGAATTTTGCGAGAATTATATTTATTCATATGTCGACATTTGGAAACAATTTCCGTTCGTTTGTTTAGCAATTCAGTTTTATTTACGTACCTAAGGATTTCCAGTTCCTCTTGCAAGCACAATGGGCACGTTTTTGTTAAGTTAGAATATGCCTTGACACGTTTTACGATTGACCAACCGAACGAAGGTTTAAAATTCTGCGTACGGTAACCACTGTTACGGTACGCAGAATTTTAAACCTTCGTTTCTAATCTATCCTACAAAACACCTGAAGAAAGCAACCACCGCAAGAGGAGTAGGAAAAGAAACATAGTATGGTTCAACCCACCCTTTAATAAGGATGTATCAACCAATATTGCGAAATCGTTCCTGGACCTTATTAATAAACACTTTACGAATGAAAACAACCTCCGAAATTTTAAAAATAAGAACAACGTAAGAGTCAGCTATAGCTGTACTGAAAACATACGTTTAGTCATCAATTCTCACAACAAGAAAATTACGTCACGTGCTACAGCAGAAATTTCTCCGTGCAATTGCAGAATCAAAGAAAATTGTCCACTGAAAGGGAAGTGCAGAAAATCATCCGTCATTTACCAATGCAAAGTTACGGCACCGAGCCAACCAACAAAATGCTACATTGGACTGACCGAAAAAGAGTTTAAACAACGATTTAATGGTCACAAGCAGTCTTTGAAGCAATTCTACGCTACCAACGTAGGTTTGGTGTTTAAAAGAGAAGAATTTGAAACCTTTGTTCATTTGGTCCGTCGTAACACGTGTCAAAGCATATTCTAACTTAACAAAAAGTCAGTCCACCTAGGAGAAGGAAAACTCTGATTTTTTAACTCTAGCCTATCATTTTTATGATGAGAAGGTGAACTAGAAAAAAGTCATACCACACCGCTCGTCGCGTGGATAAACAAGGAGAGCGTACCCCAGTGCCCGACCAGGCTGAGATCGAAAAGATAGCTGCTGAGTATGAAGCACTTCCCCTAGACCAATAGGCAATCCATAATCAGGCTTGTCTAAATAATGGCTTTCTCGGAGTTTCACCATTAAGTAAAAGTTTTTAAAAAAATCCACAAAATAGACATGAGAATAAAAGAAAGACGGACTTGAGGCTCACTTAAAATTTGTTTTATTCCTTTCAGGGTATTCGAACAGGAATCAAATATATCAAATATGGAGACAACGTAACCCAAATGCTTGGTTAAACAAGGATAGTAACAAACTGGCCAATATGTGTAGAAACATATTATTATCCAAGGATTTTTCAGAAATGGAAGTCGACCAAATCCAAGAAAAAATAAGAGACCATCATCAGGAATATTACACTAACGCCACTGTACCTGCAACTCCAGTGCCTTTGCAGAAACCAAATGAACATCCGGACTTACCTCCAAATAACGAGGAAGTAGTGCCAAATGAAAGTCCAAATGAACTTCATGAAAATGATGAAGTTGATCAAAATCTCAAAGATGTACTATTATCCAAATGGCTCACAATTGCAGAAATAGATATGTCCGATCGTAAATCTCCAACAAAGATCCAAACTTCAAAAAAGAANAATGGACATGGAAAGAAAAGAAAGACGTGATTGAGGCTTATTTTACATCTGTTCTGTTCCCCTCAGGGGATTCCAACACAAATCAAACCTATCAAATATGGAGACAACATAACCCAAATGCTAGGTTAAATATGGATAGTAACAAACTAGCCAATATGCGTAGAAACATCATATCAACCAAGGTTTTTTCAGAAATAGAAATAGACCAAATTAAGGAAAAAATAAGAGAGCATCATCAAAAACATGACACTTGTGCTACTGTACCTGCAACTCCAGTGCCTTTACAGGAACCTAATGAACATCCGGATTTACAACCAAAGAGTGAGGAAGTACCAAATGAAGATCCAAATGAAGATCCAAATGAACTTAATAAAAATGACGAAGTGGATCAAAATCTCAAAGATGTAATATTATCCGAATGGCTCAAAATTGCAGAAACAGATATGTCCGATCGTAAATCTCCAACAAAGATCCAAACTTCAAAAAAGAATTAATGAATAATATCATCTAGTAATGCTGCGATTGATCAAATTCTTGCTGAAAACGAAATGGACCTTTCCCCCTTAAACAGTCTTCTGTACGCATCTGCATTGGTTGCAACTGAACTGTGTGGATTCAAATAAAAAAATTCACGCAGGAACGTCAATACGAAGCCAGCTTGGTAAGACAAAATCCGAAAACAGATAAATGTGCTGAGATCGGACAGAAATCTTAATAAACTTAGGCAGTTCTAACAAGCGGGCAAGAAAGTCTAACTCTGAAAAACTGAAATCTAAATATAATATCACTCAAGAAAGTAACATCAATATGGTTGTTGAAACCATCAAACAAACTATTAAGACCAAATCGGCTCGAATCTGACGCTTTGAGAAGATATCAATATTTTATAAGGATAACAAAATGTTTAAGAATAACCAACAATACTTCTATCGTTCTATCGGTTAAAACCCAATCAATGTTAAAACTCCTCCAAATAAAGATGAGATTAAAAACATTTTGGCAAAAATTTGGAGTGAGAAAAAACTCACGATGTTAATGCACCTTGGACTGAACGCCAAACTAGGATGTTGGAAGAAGTTCAGGATCAAACTTGGAACAACGTTTCTCTTGAGGATATCCAGTCTGCTTTACGCAAATCAAGCATATAGAAGTCTTCAGGAAAACATAAGATATAGAATTTTTGGCTGAATTATTTCTCTGCATCTCATGAGAAGTTAACTACATTGTATAATACTATCATATTCGAAGCAGATAATATCCCACATTAGCTTGTCAATGGAGTGACTTATCTTCATCCAAAACGTGATGAGACTGACAATACAAAAAAATATCAACCCATCACATGTTTCACAACTATGTATAAAATTTCACTTCAATTCTGACGAGTATACATATTCTCTTCTAACTGATAATAACGTGTTCCCAAATGAACAAAATGGGTGTAAACGACGTTGTTATGGTTGTAAGGACCAGCTTTTTATAAACAAGATGATTCTTGAGGACTACCTTAAGAATAACAAAAATCTCTCTGTAGCTTGGATTGATTAAAAAAGGTCTTTGATAGTATTCCTCATAGCTGGATTAAAAAATGTCTTGAAATGTATCACATTTCTCCAATTATTGAAAATTTCCTTTCTCATAGCATGAAACTCTGGAAAACAAAGTTAATTCTAAATTCTGAAAACAGGTCTATAAATGTTGGTGACATAAACATCAATAGCGGTATCTTTCAAGGTGACTCCTCAACGCCCATTCTGCTATGTGTAGCACTGCTCCCTTTGAATATTCTCCTTAACGAGAATGAAAGTGGGTATAAAATCTTTAATAAAATCATAAACCACTTCTTACATATGAATGATCTCAAGTTGTTTGCTAAAATGATTCCTAACTAACTGGACTACTTAATATAGTGGCTCAATTCAGTGAGGATACGTGTGCCAAAGGCCACTTTTATCAGAATTAATTTGCTTAAAACATCCAAGCTACAAAATGATGAGATCCATTCTTAAAAGTGAATTAAATGTCAGAAATCGTATCGATGCAATAAACACATAGCCATTTCTGTTGTCACTTACAGTTTTAATGTAATTAATTGGTCGAACAACGAACAACCGAACAACGCCTGAACCATCCTAAAACTGATGATAATCGTTTATACCTACCTAGGAAAGAGAAAAGGAGAGACATGATTCAGTTGGAGGTTTCACTCATTACGTCAACCATAGGTTTGTGTACACATCTTGATAAGAGTAAGGACTGGGTACTTAAACTGGTAGTTAAACATGAAAAGCAGAAGAAAATTTATTCAATTTCAAATGATGCTTCCAAGTTCCAAGAAACGTTTAGAATTGAATCAGTCAATTTGCAATCTGAGGTCTTGATATAAATACCCATAGAAATGGCAATAAATGCAAAATCTAAATGTCTAAAAATTCTTACCGAAAAATGGGGAAATAAAGTACTTCGTGGTCAGTACCCTAATCGGGCCAATGACAAAAATGTTAACAAATTTCAAACTCATCAATAGTTACCTTCGTCTGGACTCAAATACGAAACAAAAGGTTACATTATCGCAGCTCAAGATCAATGTCTCAATACGCGGATGTTTCAGGCCAATGTCTTAAAAACTGGCGCTGATCCCTCTTGTAGAATATGTGATCAGCATAAGGAGAGTATTGATCATATGGTGTCCACATGCCCCATGCTATACCCAACAGAATATCAAAAGTTCCATGACAGAGTCGGTTAACATATCCACTGGATGTTATTTAAAGAGTTCGAACTCCCTCATGATAAATATTGGTGCGAACATAAACCACTGTGTGTAACAAAAAACAATTTTATCACAAAAATCTGGGACTTGCTGGGATCTAAACTGACAGAACAATTCAGGCAAACCGACCAGGTATTGTCATTAAGAACCATCAAGATAAGACCTACTTCCTCATAGATATGAGCATTCCTGCTGATAGTAACACATCATTAAAGACATTTAAAAAACTTAGTAAGTATAGGGATCTTGAAGTAGAAATCACAAAGATGTGGCAGCTGAAAACCATTGGAATTTGTCATTGGAACACTGGGTATGGTATAAAAATGCATAGTATTATATTGACCAAATCCCCTGAAATATATCTCTTTCAGAAATACAAAAGATCACATTTATGGGTACATCATACATCTTGCATAAAATTCTTTCAATGTAGATTGTAGCCTTGTTATTCTTTCTATTGCTCGAAGTCGCAGGGTGGGACTTGGCACGTATTGTATTAAAACAAAGCAATTTCAAAACATAAAATAATAATAATAATTTGTCCTGGGTGTGACGTTAAAATGTATCGAGTTTTGGAGTTCAGACTTGGGAGAATTATGTTATAGTTTGTATCAATTACTCCAGATGTAGTACCTGTTAGTTGCCCCCGAAGTGCCGGGTTGGAATCCGGCGGGGGATTAGTCAGTCTCATGGGTAGGGGGACTTTTGAGTCCTGGTTGAAAGCCCTCCCAGAAATGGTGTCTTGATATAAACACTGGTAGTTGTGGAGACATAAATTCACAAAGCGTCCGGCAAGTGTTCCTCGGGGTTAGGGAGAGGGACTCGGTCATTATCATACTACTGCCAAAATGAAATGAAATAATAAAGAAGTTATGGCATGCTTTTATAGAAGTAACTTACTTAATGGATAAAGGAGGACCATCAGAGGCTACAGACAAATAATGCTAAGAGAACGGAAAGTAAGGGGAATGTTTGACTCAAAGAAACAGCGAGTCTGTGCCAGGCAAAGGCCATCAGAAAGAACTGATGGTTATCAGGAGTTGCGTTGGAAATGATTAAAAAGAAAATATACGATGGAGTACGTAATGAGGATGGTAGTCTGAAGATTGAATATCAAGCTGAAATTTCGAAAGAGGAAACTGAGGTCAGAAACGGCCAGGGGGATAATAATAACCAGGCAGATGATGTTGATGTAATAAGACTTGATAATAATGAAGTTGAAACCAATGATGTTGAGTCTGACTGACAACAGAAACAGATTGATGAGCAGCTAAAAGATAAAATGACAGTTCGAACGCCAAAAAGGAACGTTATAGAGAGGCTGGATGGTTAAAAGATCTGAAGAAGGAGAAAAGTGGCAAGCACATTTAGGAAATGGTGAGGGTAGGTGTTGAACTTGTACAGAAACCCTGTCGAAAGATCCCCAATCGGAAAGAACCAGGAAAAGTTGGTGTTAAGGTTATTGGATCAAAAACCTCAATAATCTTTATATGAGAATTACTTGCTAACTGAATAATATATTGGAGGATGAAGATAATGTACCTACATGGATGGTATATGGTCGTAATGCATTGGACAACTGTCTCCCAACTACGTGACTCCCGTTAATGTGGAAGCTCTTGACAGCAATGATAGCAGATGAGATGCAAATCTATTTAGAAAGAGAGAATCTTCTTCCAGAAGAACGAATAGGGTGTAGAAGGGAGTCTTGGCACAAAATATTAACTATTAATTGACGAAACTTTATCAAGAGACAAAAAGATACATACTAATCTGGCTACGACATGGATAGATTACGAGAAAGCTTGTGACTTTGTCCCCGATAGCTGGATTAGTGAGTGTATGCAAATGTTCGAGACTCCGGAGAGTGTGAGAAAAACAGTTTGTCGCCTTTACTGTTTGTGTTAGATGCGGATGGCGAAGGAATGAAGAAAGTGAAACAGGAAGGTTATATCTATTGTGGGTATGTGAGCTGGATAAAATAAAATAAAATGAGATGAAAGAGGAAATTTCAAGAGAATACAAGAAAGGGCTTATGTTGATTCTTAAATCAAATTTAAATGGTAGAAACAAAATTTCAGCGATGAACACTTGGGCCGAAGCTACCTTCAGGCATGGGGCAGTAATCCTGGAATGGCAAGTATGTGAACTTCTTCTTCTTCTTCTTGCCATGCTAGACTCTTGTACTCCAGGAACGTGCACAATCCATAGCCTCCTTCGAGGGGAACGCAAGGTCAGCTGGTTAGCAGCCTGGTGTAACGTAGCAGTTAAAAAGGTGGGATATTGTTTGCAACGATCCACAGGTGCAGGTATCTGTTATAGTGAAGCCCCACCTTTTGCGTGATGCCATGCATCTTCCATTTTCGGCTCCGAGGAAAATCAGGGACTTCCATACTATCCAATCCTCTCCACTTCCATTGACACGTTTTTCATTGGCCAAAATCCTCTGTCAATCCATTGCTGTTCAGCCTCAGAGCCATGCTTGTTCTATTGTTCCATTGTTCCAGCCATTTCGCGCCCCCCCCGCCTCCCTATTCCTCCATTTGGTTCGTGTTTTAGAGGCTGGGTGGCATCCAGGAAGCTTGTTCTAGATTACAGGCGCTTTCGAGCCGGTTACGGCAGGTGAAGAAGGTGCCTCTCGTCTGCATCGACTTTGCTTCTTTCAGTCTTGCTTATCGTTTCCCTCCGAATGTAGGGTGTAGCAATGCCAGCAATGACGTAGTGGCATAGCACGGAGGTTGATTAAACGCAGCCCGTAATAACATGACATGATTTATTGAGAGCTGTATCCGGTTTTTTGGAATGGGAAGATCTTGCTCATGTGGAGCATCCATACTCCACTGTGGAAAAACGTAGCGCTTGTACTGTGGTTCAAATGGAATTCAGTTCAGTATCCCACCGGCTGTTGGCCAACTTCCACAGAAGATTATTTCGGGTGTTCACTTTTACCTTGACGGTGGAAATATGCCTCTTGAAGGACAGAGGTCGATCAAGAGCAACACCAAAATAGACTGGATTTTGCTGGAACGCCAAAAGTTCTCCATTCTAGTGTACCCGAAGTTTATGTTTGACAGTCTTGTTGTTGAGATGGATACCCCATATGTGGGTTTTACTAGGTTTGGCTTTAAAGGATTTAGTTGGTAATACCCGATCGTCTCCTAGAGTGCAGACTCGAGCAGACTCTGCTCAAAGTTTTTCTGCTGCGTTGTTATGCACAGATCATATGCATAGACGAAACGTTCACAGTTGGCTGGATTTGGCTGATCTGTAGTGTATATATTAAATGTAAAACATGTCTCGGCAAGGTAAACATTAAAAAAAGAATTTTCCAAGGGGACAGTTTGTCCCCCCTCCTTTTTGTTATATGTATGATACCTTCAAGTCATACATTGTGAAAGGTTAAGGCAAAATACACCCTTAAATCCGGTGAAGATGTGAATCACTTCCTTTTCATGGACCATCTAAAATTGTTCGGGAAGAATGAGAGGGAAATAAACAGTTAAATCTCTGCAGTCCAAATATTTAGTAATGACATCAAAATGGAATTTGGTATTAAAAATGTGGAGTGTTGATCATGCATAGAGGATCAGTTGACAGAAGTAGAAGCAATGAAATGTCACTGCCAACAGGAGAAACAATCAAAATAATTGGCCAAAGTGGTTATAAATATCTTGGAGTCTTGGAATTTGACGGAGTTATACAAAGAGACGTTATTAAATGTTTCAAACAGGAGTATTTTAAAAGGCCGAGGCTAGTTTGCAGGAGTAAGCTTCATGGAAGGAACAAAATTAGGGAAGTGAATACCTGGACGATCTCGCTATTGAGGTATGCTGCAGGAATTTTGGATGGGCGAGTAAATGAGAAAGATGAAGTGGACAGGAAAGCAAGACAAATACTGACCATTAAGAAAGAATTTCAGCCAAAAAGTGACAAAGATCGACTGTATGTTTCCAGGAGTAAAGGAGGAAGAGGGTTGATAGGATGCAAAGGCTTGATAGTCAGAGCTGAAAAAAACAACCTTGGTTGGTATGTTGAGCAGCAAACTGAGTCACTGTTAAATGCTGTCAAAAGGAATGGGATTATCCAGACTGATAGTTCCTTGAATCCTAAAGACTATAAGAAGAGAGAAAAGGACCAGAATCTGAATTCCTGGAAAGAGAAGAAAACGTATGGACAATTTGTTAGAGAGTTGGAGGAAAAAGATGTTAAAAATGCTTGGAAATGGCTAAAGTCGTGTGAGTTGAAAGGGTCTACCGAGGCATTAATATGTTGTGCCCAAGAGCAAGCCATAAGAACGAACAGCATCAAGCATTTCATACATAAGCCTAGAGAACTACCTTTTTGCAAGATGTGTGGTGTGAGAAATGAAACTGTTTACCATATAGTTAGTGAGTGTACTGTATTGGCAAGAAAAGAATATATATAGCGTCACAATAACGTTTGCAAATATATACACCTCGAATTATGTAAAATGTTTGATCTTGAAGCGGCAACGAAATGGTATGAACACAAAGCCCAGGGAGTGATGGAGAATGACTCATGTAAGTTAATGTGGGATTTTGTAATACAATGTGATAGAACAGCGATTGCAAGAAAACCAGACATCGTTGGAGATTTGGGGGTGCTAGAAAACGAATAGGGGAAAATTGATAAGTAGAAACCTCTAAGAGATGATATTGCTCGACTGTGGGAAATGAAGAAAATTGAAATTATCCCTATGATCGTAGGTGCGTTTGGAACTGTCTCGAAAAACTTTGAAAGCTATGTTAAGCAAATTGGAATAACGATGAATGTAGAACATTGCCCCCCAAACAGCACTGTTAGGTACGGCCTGAATCTTACGGTTGGTCTTAGGGCATTAAAGCTACAGCTGAAAGGGTTGTGATTCCGTAGATGGCAGGTAGTTATCTGGGATCACACCAATAGTAGCCGAAGCAAATGAGAACTAAAACTTTGTGAGAAAACATATCAAACATAATAATAATACAATCTCTATACAGAATGATTTAATTAGCGGCAATACGTAAGTTTCTTTCATGTTAAGAAGCCATGACATTGACAACATCGGATTTTAATGGCCTGTGGTTTTAATCTTTATCCGAAGAGAACTATTTTCAATCAAAGGATAGCTTTGACGATTTGTTTTAAAAAGTTAAACGTTGAATTACAATAATTACAATAATATAGTTTTCAAATATAAGTTACTTGAATTATGATTTTGTCGTTGTTTTTGTCCTTTGATTAATATTTAATGATCAGTTATTCTTTGGGTTTCGGTTCGCTGTTTGTCTGTCTCTGTCTCTTTCTCTATGTGATGGTCTCTGTCTATTTCTCTGCGTGTCTGTCTGTCTGTCTATCTCTCTCTCTTTCTCTCTCTCTCTCTCTCTCTCTCTCTCTCTCTCTCTCTCTTAATAAATGAATAAATAAATAAATAAATAAATAAATAAATAAAATGTATATATTTATATATAAGTTGGTCTGCAGACACGTATTTCACAGTCCCACGGCTCATCAGTGCAGATGGGAAACACTGAATGCCTGCATTCCGCACAAAAAGCTGCATCAATTGCCATTAAGGCAATAAGATAGGACATTGCCCATATACATATATGTCACTTTTACCTATCAAGATAATTTATGGAGTTACGTAGATAAGAATAAGAAAAAACAACTCAGAGACGCTGTTTTTTTGAGAAAATATTTTAACGATAACAGTTTCTACCACAATGTTGTAAACAAGAACAATTGCAATTTTGAATAAAAAACACAATCACGTTTTCCTTCGTGATTCATTAAAAATGGAAAAATCCCAAAGGCTAATAATTTATACATGATCGTTTAAGTAGATCTTAAAAACACATAAATACCCAAGCTGCTAGCAATTGTAACAAACAATGTGAAAAATAAATTAATAATTCAAAAATAATTGGGGAAGATAAAACGAAGTACTATTTTAGGGAAAAGTTGGACAAAGTAATAATCATACAGAACTCTTTTAAAAAACTTCTGTTTCTAAACAAAACATTAAAACAAATTTTTTTCTTTTATACTAGAGCAAAGAGTAGATGCTGAAGTCTTCTGTACTACTACTATTAATAATAATAATCATCTTCTTCATGATCATCAATATCCCCACTAATGTGGTGGACTTCCTTGGCTTCTTATATGACATTTCCTCCATTCCTCTCTAAACCTATAATTGGTATTTCTTATACTTGTATCCCGAATCCTCTATCTTTTCTGGACGAATGTCTTCCTTAGTCTACGTAGAACTTTTCTTATATGGGATGGTCTCCATAATAGCACTTCTTCACCTGCTTCATTTTTGTCTCAACAGCCTGTCGTGGTTGGGGAGAAAGCGTGATTATTTGGTATATACACCCACAATTGCGTCGTAATGTTTATCATGTTTGAAATTGGGATAAGGAGGAATGCCGTATCCCAAAGGTAAAGCAAAATATCACTGGTTTGCTTTCACAACTCTTCAAGCCCTGTCTTCCAAAGTGAATGAGCATTGATACGTCAATATCTATTCTGGTAAGTATTGCAGCAAGGATCATATGGACATATCTATGAGCATATCAGTACCCTTTCCCCAAAAATTATGACCAGAGCTGGGTTCAGATTTGATGAAAAAATAACCCATTTGAGACGATTGGATCCTTTGTATGTCCAGATGTCCAAGTCAGTGACAAATTGTCACTGTATTTTGTGTTTAATATGTCATATTATTTTTGAGACCTACTAGATACCAGAAGCTACTTGTACGTGATAAACTATATATTTTATCAAAGTAATTGTCGACTTGAAATACGTTTATGAAGAGCTATATCAATTGTGAAATAATTATTAATTTTTAACTCCATAACTTACCTTGTGCCATTGTGGTACTAAATTCTTTTTTTATCCTCTTCAGCTTAGAAAAAGGAATTACTCTAGAGCGACAAGCAATCATCAAACTAAGAAACACTCTCAAAATTGCTTCTAAATTAGGGAATCTGATTGTACATAATCCTTACTCGTTATCATTACTCAATACAGATCCTATGTGTCCGACTATCATATTTCTGTGACCCAACGCTTTGACTATGTCTAACATATTTACAAAAGTGCTTAAGTTCTCCTATAAATTAATGTCTACATTTTTAGGATATGTTTGATATAGGGCTTTTTAACTTGTTCGTGAATCTCTTCTTCTGTAGCATTTAATTTTTTTAAGAATGACTTTTTCCAACGTCATTGTATACATAGGCCTCTGGGTGCCAGATTTTACTCGGATGTACCCAGCACAAGTATAAATGCTTTGATCTGAATTTGTCTCTTAGTTTAATGCTCTCTAAAGCACCATCTTTATCATCGATATGCCTTTTTAAAGATCTTGTTTACTTGTAACCAACATCAGGCAATTTTGTACAGAAAAATACTTCCACTTCATATTGCCGGTGAATGTCCCCCCCCCCCACACACACACATTCTTATCACAACAATCCCCAGGACGCATTATATTCACCAACATCAGACACGATATGAGAACCAGGAAAAATTACAATAAACATCCGAAAAATCAATTTTCTTACCTGGTACACACAGATGTGATGATGGTCGATACCTCTTGTTCGCGTGTTGTTTACTGAGGACGGGTGTTCTGTTGATGGTGAGTAGTGACGTGCAATTTGAAATAGTTAAGGTACCACAGAATTCGGTCGATGTTCCCCCTGGTCGGTAGTCCTTCACCTTCCTTAACCCTAAATACCCGGAGTTTTTTCAACCTTTTAAGATCGTCAACAAAGTGGGGCCCCTAAGCTATAGATTGTTCAGCTTACACGTCAATCCGGCTCTGCATGTGGTAAATTCAAGGAGTAGTTCTTACATGGAATGAAGTGAAAAGTTGAATTATGGTTAACACTGGCTAAAATACTAATTTCAGTCAGGTTTTTGGTAACTGTGCATGTACTCATGATAACCTATTAGGATTAACTCGAAAACAGTTCAAACTATCCATGCTTTTTTCATATTTGTATTTAATTTTCCAAAACCTTTTACTTTTTTTTGCCAGCCTGCTTCTTCAGAGTAAAGTTCATCACTGGGTAGTGATTGACTTATAGACTTTCAAAATAACACATTCTTTAAAAACTGTTGACTTGCGGCTAACAAATAATGTTTTTACCGTATTAATCGCTATAGCAGTTGTTTTTTAATTGAATTTTTAATGAAAAAGGAATAACCAAGTTACAATATAATGCCACAAAAAGGAAAATAACTAGAATTTTGTTAAGCCGTATAAATTAAAACATGCCTCAAAATACACTTTGTCGTTTATCCAGCAAAGAAAGCTGAAATAAAATTTATGCCAAACTGTTCTCTCTTTTAATACGAGCAAGTATAATTTTTATTACATTAGTCTCCTAATTGACCAGGATTATTAAGATGTTCTTTGCCTTGCTAATTATGCTGAAAATCCTTTTAGGTATGGGTCAAGGATCCTAATGACGTCAACATTTAACAACATTTGAAGCAAAATTGAAATTAAAAAACCCTGAAATTAAACAAACCAGGGCTTTTTTATTTATTAGCACGTTCCGTTTACAAGGTTAATTTCTATTTTATGCTGCTAATACATATCAGAGAGGAGGATGTTGAAAACTGATACACTGAAAATGGTAAGTGGTAGCAGGGAGTAAAAAAGAAACAGACCAAAAACAACAATTGGTTTGAAGGCAAATGGTCTATTTTCCTTCTTTTATTTGCAAAGCCTGTGTATTTCTTTCCAGCACTTTGGTACTGAAACAGATACTGTATTATTTTACATCTTTACAAATCTTGCCTTTTTGTTTTTCGTTGTTTTCTGAAAAGGAATTTTCCTTTTCAAAACCTTGTCAATTAATTAAAACTCCACTGATTGCAATATCGCATTGAAGAATAGATCGTTTGTTTGTGTATATAGTTAAAGTAACTTACACGGGTTGCATCCTCAAAATGAAGATATTAAAGACTTTTGATCTCAAATGGCAGGTAACTCTTGATCCATGCCTTTGATGCAGAGCATCACCAAAGGAGTACAAGAAGCTGCTACCTTTTTTATTGACCAACGCTGTGAGACTTCTTTCAAAGACTACAGAGACTTAAAAGTGATATAAAATGATAGACCCTCGAATTACAATACATGTCGTTGTAGGTATATGAAAAATATTTAAAATATGTCGAAGCTCGAAATAAATTATAAAACTTTTACTGGCTCTGCAAGGTGAAAGTAAAATTCTTCACCCTGATTGACATGCGGCTTTTTTGGAAAGCAGACACCCACAGAACCAGGCTATCCATTTTTAATTGTGCAGCTAAAACAGGAACTGAAAACCGCACTTGATGGATTTTTAATGTTTCATTCCCGGAGAACCAGCTGTTCCACAACATCGACTGCTGTTGGTTTACCTTAAAATAAAGCGGGAAAGAAAAAGATTAAAAAATACAGAAAAGGCAAACTTCAAGTACTGAAGACACCAAGTTCGAAAACAGCTGAGCAGTTTAACACAGCTGTGATGTAGCGGAAAACAGAAAAGATTGGAACTAAAGCCAGGGTGGAAACAAAATACCAAGACATGAAGAAAATCATGTAGGAACTGACAGAAAACGTTTGTGGCCGAATAAAGACCAAGAAACCAAGTAATAAAGAGAGGTGTTGGTGATCAGAGGAAGAACGAATGGCGATTAAAGAGAAAAGGAAGCCTTTCAAGAAGATTCATCACAATAATGCAATTGATGAATTAAAGAATGCAAGGAGCGAAGTGAAAAGAGCCGTGGCAAAAGCGAAAGCTGAAGAATGCGAGAAACTGTACAAAGAACTAGACAAAACAGCAAGGGAGAAAAACATTTTTAAAACTGTAAACTCAAGAGAGGGCGCTGAGAGTGATACTGGAGATGTTTTAGTGATTAAAGACAAGGAAGGAAATTTATCGACAGAAAAGCCTAAGGTTATAGCGAGTTGAACAGAATCCTTTCAGGAGCTAATCACCGAGAATGAGGGCAAGAGCATGAAGGATCTGCTAAAGTCAAAGGACTCGGAAGTAACATTACTAGAGATGAAATAACAACTGCTCTAAAGACCACTACTATACTAAGAACTACCGCCCGATTACCTGTCTCTCTACGTTTTATAAACTACTTACATCGATATTAACTGATAGAACTTATATTCATATGGACGAACAAATTATTTTCCCAATTGAACAGAAAGGATGTAAAAGAGGTTCATATGGTTGAAAAGATCAACTCCTCATAAATAAAACGATTCTTGAAAATGCTCATACTAAGCACAAAAATTTAAGCACGGCCTGGATTGACTACAAAAAAGCATTTGACAGTGTTCCGCATTCCTGGATTTTAAAGACACTAGAAATGTACAAAGTTTCTCCTGCCTTTATTAATTTTCTGCCAGTCAGTATGACCTTGTGGGAGATCACTCTTACTCTCACACGTGCTAATGGCACCCTTTTTTCTAACTGTATGCAGATAAAATGTGGTATCTTTCAGGGCGACTCTCTTTCACCTCTTTTATTCTGCATGGCCCTTATCCCACTCTCGAAGCTCCTCAATGACACTGAACTTGGATATAAAATCATGGACATGAAGATAAATCATCTGTTTTACATGGATGACCTGAAACTGTACGCTAAGGATGATAGTTATCTGGAAGGACTTTTAAAGACTGTCAAAGCGTTCAGTGACGATATTGGGATGGAGTTTGATCTTGATAGTGTACCAAAGCAAGTTTTAAGCTAATGTTTTACATAACGGTGCCAATCAAGAATGNATAAAATGTGGTATCTTTCAGGGCGACTCTCTTTCACCTCTTTTATTCTGCATGGCCCTTATCCCACCCTCGAAGCTCCTCAATGACACTGAACTTGGATATAAAATCATGGACATGAAGATAAATCATCTGTTTTACATGGATGACCTGAAACTGTACGCTAAGGATGATAGTTATCTGGAAGGACTTTTAAAGACTGTCAAAGCGTTCAGTGACGATATTGGGATGGAGTTTGATCTTGATAGTGTACCAAAGCAAGTTTTAAGCGGGGGAAGTTAGAAAGAACTGAAAATATTGAACTGGATGAAGTGACGCTGATTCAAGATCTAGAACAAGATGGCAGTTATAAATATCTAGGTGTTAGTGAAGGTGACGGCATACAGCACTCGAAACTAAAGGAAAAGATAAGGAAAGAATGTATGAGGGGGGTGAGGTCTATCATGAAAACTGAATTGAACTAAAAAAATAAGCAATAAATTCTCTGGCAGTGCCGGTAGTAACTTATAGCTTTGGTATTATAAATTGGAATCTGAGTGATATGAAACGTCTGGATACAAATATAAGGAAGCAACTGACTTGTAATTTGATGCATCACCCTAAATCAGACGTTGATCTTTGTACCTCCCTAGGAATAAAGGAGGTAGGGGGATGATCCAGTTTGAGCTCTCTCATAAGACATCCATTATTGGCCTATAACAATATCTTGATTTAACCAATGATTGGATGCTTCAACAGGTTTGTAGGCATGAAAATTTCAAAAGATTGCATTCAATCCTTAAAGAGTCAGAGAAGTTTTTCCAAGAACTAGGTGTTGATCTTGAGATTGATAACACACTAACCCCAACAGTTGCAGCTAAAAGCACCAAGCAAAAAGCAAAGAAAACTGGATTGGACAGACTCGAATCTAGGTGGCAAGAAAAACCTCTCCACGGACAGTTCACAGCCCGAAGCAACAATGCTGATGTAGACAAATAAGCAATCCATCAGTGGCTGAGGAGCGCTGGACTGAAAGGGGAAACTGAGGGCTTTATTCTTGCTGCCCAAGATCAGAGTCTGTTTACCTGGAACTACCAAGCTAATGTTTTACATAACGGTGCCAATCAAGAATGTAGGTCCTGTGAGGACATAACCGAAACTATTGACCACATTGTCTCTGGCTGCTCGGTACTAACACCAAACGAATATAAAAACTGTCATGATCGAGTTGGCCAATACCTACATTGGAAAATTTGTCAACACGTTTCCATTGAAACGCAAGCTAGCTGGTATGAACATCAGCCAGCACCTGTAACTGAAAGTAAGGATGTTACGATCTTGTGGGATTTTCCCATACAAACGAATCGTACCATACAAGCAAACCGCCCAGACATTGTCATCAAGAACAAGAAAGAGAACACTTGCCTCTTGATAGACATGAGTGTCCCTTCGTTGGAAAAGATGTGGCATCTAAAGACATTACCATTACCATTACCATTACCATTACCATTACCATTACCATTACATTACAAAGACATTACCTGTTATTGTGGGTACACTAGGCCTCATCAAGAAAGGAACAGATAACGTTTTGAAACCAAATCCCAGGGGAACCTTCTTTGCAAGAAATACAGAAAATTTTTTTGAATGGAACTGCTCATTTGCTTAGACGAGCTCTCTCTATTTAATTTCATTACCAAAACCTCCTTCACCCTAGGTCACTGGTAGTGACCCGGTGCTGGAACTCGATAAAACAATTCAAAGAAAATGTGTAAATGATAATAATAATAATAATAATAATAATAATAATAATAAT
>RDPX01000064.1:1847719-1997016 GCA_003991215.1 Morbakka virulenta
TGAAAGTAAGGATGTTACGATCTTGTGGGATTTTCCCATACAAACGAATCGTACCATACAAGCAAACCGCCCAGACATTGTCATCAAGAACAAGAAAGAGAACACTTGCCTCTTGATAGACATGAGTGTCCCTTCGTTGGAAAAGATGTGGCATCTAAAGACATTACCATTACCATTACCATTACCATTACCATTACCATTACCATTACCATTACATTACAAAGACATTACCTGTTATTGTGGGTACACTAGGCCTCATCGAGAAAGGAACAGATAACGTTTTGAAACCAAATCCCAGGGGAACCTTCTTTGCAAGAAATACAGAAATTTTTTTTGAATGGAACTGCTCATTTGCTTAGACGAGCTCTCTCTATTTAATTTCATTACCAAAACCTCCTTCACCCTAGGTCACTGGTAGTGACCCGGTGCTGGAACTCGATAAAACAATTCAAAGAAAATGTGTAAATGATAATAATAATAATAATAATAATAATAATAATAATAATTGTCCTGTGTATGACGATAAACTGCATCCGGTTGTGGAGTTTAGACGTGGGCGAATGAGGTTACCCTTTGCAACAACTACCTCCAGGTCACCCTTGGGCAAGGTGTAGCACCTGTTAGCCTATTCCGAGACCTTGAAATACCGGATTGACGACCGGCGGAGTTAAGTCTGTTTATCTGCGTGACCTCGAAATTTCAGGTGGCATCTGGAGTGAAATAGTCAGCCACCTTGGCAGTAAGGTTAAAACGGAAACCCCTTTTTTATGGAAACCAGAAGAAACAGATCATGCCGCATTGGCCATCGTGTCGATAACCAAGGGTCGCGTCCCTCAGTAGGAAACCAGGTTAGGGTGTTCGAAAAATCTGCTACTGGAATGAATCCCTCTAAAAATGAACTACAAGGTAATCAGAACCAGGATCCCCCTAACCCTGAACCTGTAGTGATTCCAACACCATCAACTCAAAAGACAAAAAGATATAAATGGTCCATAGAGGATTATAAAAACGTTTTACGAGCATTTTATACAGCTCAAAGGATGCTCACAAGAAATTTAACGGAACAGACTTATGTTGAGTGGAGGAAAATTGTAGTCAATGACTTTCAAAAGAATTTTGATATTAATAAACTTGCAAATACGCGCAGAGACATATTCATGTACAAAAGACTGACACGCAAGTTGACCAACTTCGAAATGATAACAGACAAGTTGATGATAGTGTTGTGGAAGAACAAGCTAGAGATGCAAATGCAGAAGCTATTGTGAGAGTAGTCAGGATGAATGAAAATGAGATAGAAAATGCGATTAATGCACTTGGAAATGAAGAACAGGATCAGAACAATAATAATGACTAACCTGAGATAGATGACTTTTTAGAAAACAACAAAGCCAAGATTGCGGAAGCAGGTGACGACATCATTAGGGAACTAAGCAAACCTGAATTTACAAAAATGGAAGATAGAGAATCACTACCTAAAATTGCTCCAAACTCAAAAGCTAAAAAGATGCTTAAACTTTACAACGTTGCTTTAAGTGAAATCATTAATGAAACCGAAACCAGAATTTGCAGTGTTAACAATCTTATATATTCAACTGCTAGAGCTGTCACTGCCCAATTAGGTGTAAAAGTAAAGAAAAAAGGTAAAAATCACACTAATAAGGCCCCAAAGTGGAAGGTAAAAATCCAACACCGGCTCAGGATATAAGATCTTTGATAAAGTGATAAACCATCTGTTTAACATGGAAAATTTGAAGCTGTACGCGAAAAATGATCAAGAACTTGAAGGGTTATTAACCACAGCGAAGGCGTTCAGTAATGATATATGCATGGACTTCGGCCTTGATAAATGTGCGAAAGCTACATTTGTTGAGGGCAGGCTTAGAGAGACCTCGTCTATTAATGTTGATGTAAATACTATTATTAAGGAAATAGATCAAGAAAACACCTTTAAGCATTTAGGTGTTGAAGAAGGTGATGGTATTAGGCACGCAACTATGAAAGAGAAAATCCGCAAAGAGTATTATAGTCGCATAAGGCTAGTGTTAAAGACAGAATTAAACTCAAAAAACCGCATTGAAGCAATCAACACTCTCGCGATCACTGTTATACAATATAGTTTCAGTATAATCAATTGGAATCTCCCAGATCTCCAAAGAATGGACAGAAAGCCTAGAAAATAACTAACTTCCAATCGCATGCTCAACCCTNATCAATTGGAATCTCCCAGATCTCCAAAGAATGGACAGAAAGACTAGAAAATTACTAACCTCCAATCGCATGCTCCACCCTAAAGCTGACGTTGATTGTCTCCACTTGCCTAGAAGCAATGGGGGACGGGGGCTCATACAACTAGAGCTGTCGTTTAAAACTACTATTATTGGTATGAAACAGTATTTTGAATGTACAAATGACTGGATGTCGTCCCATCGACATGAAATTAGTAAGAAACTACATTCTATTATCAAGGAATCTAATACTTTTGAGCGTGAGCTAAAGGTAGATCCAATGGTTGAAGCAGAACAAGTACCTGTCACCAAATTGGCAAAAAAGGCAAAAGAAGCTGCCAAGAAAAATGGACAGGACCAACTTTCCCAACGATGGGGCCAGAAAGCCCTGCATGGACGTTCTTCAAAGCCAAAATGCTGATGTAGATCAAGTTGTAACCCATCAGTGGCTGAGGAGTTCGGGACTGAAGGCAAAGACGGAAGGCGTCATCACTGCAGCACAAGATCAATGTCTCTTTACGCAAAACTATTAAGCTAACATCTTGAGAAACAAAGCCGATCCTAAGTGAAGATTTTGCTATCAGTTTGTTGAAACCATCGACGCCTTAGTCTCGGGATGCCTGGTATTGACACCGAGTGAATATGTGAAACGTCATGATAGGGTTGGACAATTTTTGCTCTTGGGAATATGTCAGCATTATCACGTAGAAACACCTACCAATTGGTATGAACACCATCGTCTGTCAGCGATTAATGGTCCAAATGTTACCATCTTATGGGACTTTAAGGTTAATACTGATAAAACCATTCAAGCTAACCGCCCAGATATCATTATTAAAGACCACCTAACGAAAACATGTACATTGATCGATATGAGCATCCCGAATGACAAAAGTATCTCCGTCAAACAGTTTGATAAGTTGAACAAGTATAAGGATCATGAGATCGAGATTGCTAAAATGTGGAATCTTAAAACAACTACGGTTCCAGTAATAATAGGAGCTTTGGGAATGATAAAAAAGGGAACAGATAAACATCTTGCAAAAATTCCGGACAGCCATAACCTTCAGGAAATACAAATGATTGTCCTTACCAGCACCGCAAATATACTAAGAAAATCTTTGTCTACACAAAGAACCAATTTTTTACAAGAACTATCATACTTTTTGATATAATTTTTAATCAATTAATACAATTTTTGTATTATATTTTCTTTTATACCCGCATTTATTAAACAATTAAGTTGCTCGTAGAAACCTTTGCTTGCCTCAGGCCACTGGGTGTGACCCGGTAAGTAATTGTAAATAAACAGCATTCATAAGAAAACCGTACATAATTATAATAATAATAATAATGATAATAATAATAATCTTATTTCATAATCATATTTCCGGTTTGAAACGAAACAAAAATTTGAATAGTTTTTAGTTTTTTCTCCCAGCCGCCGCTGGTATAAAACTCTCACTAATTGTATTTTACCGATTGTAAATTTATCTATCCTANCAGGCCACTGGGTGTGACCCGGTAAGTAATTGTAAATAAACAGCATTCATAAGAAAACCGTACATAATAATAATAATAATAATAATAATAATAATAATAATGATAATAATAATAATCTTATTTCATAATCATATTTCCGGTTTGAAACGAAACAAAAATTTGAATAGTTTTTAGTTTTTTCTCCCAGCCGCCGCTGGTATAAAACTCTCACTAATTGTATTTTACCGATTGTAAATTTATCTATCCTATTAAAGTATGTCCAAAGCCATGCAGATCATCCTGTCACCCAAAGACAGCAAAAGTAAATGCTCGAGGCCAGTTCAAATAATTTTTTGGAGTCGTTTAGTCATATGATATTGTGAGAGAGGAAAAAAATATATTATTGTTCTGTAGTTGTAAATATTTATATTTTTAATTTGTTATGATATTTCACATTTTGCGCTGCCGAGCGATTGTCTGTAATTTACGATGTCAGGTGACATGGTTGGGTATGTTATTAACAGGATCAAAAAGGGTAATATACATGTCTCGTGGCATCATTTTTGGTTGACGCGATTTTATTGGAGAAATATACAATAGTAACGTTAGTTCTATTTGTGTGTTATTAATTATGCCTTCACACATTCTTAAGGAAATATGGCCTAGTTTTGGACACTGATTTATTCGATTTATCATAAAAACTTGCAAACTGGAAGAGGTAAGGAACCTTTAACAGAATTGTTCCGTTAAAATTCAATGCTATACTGTGATAAAAAAATTCATAAATATGGAATTTTTATTTATAAATAAACAACAACAACGACTGATTAAATCACCAGTTAATACGGAAATGAAGTATACCTGCAGATTGAAAATGTTCCTGCCCTTCATATCTCCAGCTTGTATTTCAACAAAAACAACAGAACTTAACAGTGCAACAATGGTATCAAACTGTTTTCTAGCTTCTAGTACTAAATAATACAAAAAAAAAGACGATAAACCAAATTTCAGGTTCCGGTCCTAAATAATACAAAGTCAGTACTCAGCAAGTAATAATTCAGTGACACTTTTGAAGGCGTTTAAGTCGTACTTAACAATGTCGTTAATTTTTCATTTGATTTTGCACGTAAACCATCTCGCTGAAGCACCTGCAACTTATCTTGCTGCTGGGCCATCTTTATGCTGTAAATCATGCCATCAGGCTGAAGATGCTAATTGTTCACAGCTTGACACAAAGTTGGACTGTACAAGTAATTAGTTTCTTAAAAGTTATTTTATTTAAGGTTTGCTTTGACACCTACATCTTCCAACCCGCTCTTTGACTTTCCGATTGTACTTATAACTGTGGCAGGTACTGCTCAGTTTGATATATTTTCGTACTTGGAGCACCTGAAAACTTGATATTTTTAAAATCATGGAAACAAATCACATGTTTGCAGGATTATTTTGTTCCGCCTTTTTAATAATGGGCGTATTTTGTGATACCTTCTGTGTTTTGTAAAAACTGCTCGTGTTAGTGTTAAGTATCTGACGTGTTTTCTGGTCAGGATTTGCCTCATTTTTGCAGTAACGTCTTTTTGTTGTTTTTAACGCCTTTTCTCAGAGTAATTGGAGTTTAAACAGTTCCCTTGAGAGGGACTTTTGTTTTGGTAATGAGGAGTTTCTTGACATGATGCCCTACCTGACGCAAACCAATGGCTTTTTCTTTTGTGAAGTTCCAAATTCTTTTCATCCGCTCGGGAAATCAAACCCGTTACCTCCTGGTTTCGGTGCAATTCCACTAACCGTTAAGCCAATAAGTTAGATATATGGTGCGTCAAGTAAAATAGTTTTGATATGATATTGGTATTGACCACGCCCATTGACGAAGTCTTGCTTTGGACCATGTTTGTACTGAAATTTTAGCCTAAACAACTAACGATTTGGTTGGTCTTCTTCAACCAGTCTAGGTAGGTAATACTTCAGGCATGATTAACATCTATTTGTGACTACCATTTTATGGTGAATTGTCTTTAAAATATCTCTTTTATTGCAATGGTCACCCACACGTTACATAAATTTCATTAATGCTAGAAATTCTTCATTTCTTAGGAGGATCTTCTACTAATGAAAAGCTCAAGATAACAGTGGAAATTTAGTCTTATCTAAAGATAGCTAAGTTAACGCAATTTGCAACGATTCGCAAATTTTATATCTGAAGAAATTTCTTCGTTTTCTTCTTTTTTTTATTCATTAAAGCTTTTGTTAGCCTACAGAGATCTGTCGGTCCATCTTAAATATAACTTTTATGCCTAAAAACTGTAATAAAAAGAGGATATGTAGTTACTCAGGAATGTATATCATTTTTCATTTTCTGGTTTTCTAGCCAAGTTTTTCGGCGTTTAACACAAAAGGAACATAATGCTATTTAGTGCGCTCAGCTATTGTTTCTTAACCTCACGAACGAACCCATTGTTAAGACGCTATTAGTGACATGTTCGTTTTCCACTGACGTGGAAACTCTCCGGATATATTTTTCGCAAGTACACGAGTCTCAGTTATGTATGGTCTCGGAAGGAGTTTGGTTGCCTTTCTGGTATAAGCATTTAGTGAAACTGCAGTTTGGAGAATGGCGTGAACGCTATGTTCATGAATACCGCTTGGCAAACGGGACCATACCATTGCTCCGGCTGTAGCTAAACCTAGGTAGGCTTTCTGACAGGTTGTCAGTATGCTTGTGAATTATGTGACAGCGGGATCACCTGATCCTTAACCTGCTAATGAACAGCGTAGGCACTCCTGTCCTTCTTGTCAAACCCCTTTTCCTTAGTGTCTTTGACTACAGCCGGTCCTCCACCGCCTTCTGGATTAGTTTCTCGCTAGAAGTCAAGGCCAAGGGTGAAAGCCCCTACAGAAAATCGATTTGCTGCCTGCAGTTTATACCTTTTTAGGTATTGTACTGTTGAAGTCCCTGCTGTCTTGCAGTGGAGTCATTGGTTTGATAAAGGCTAGAGTTGGTGGCTCGATAAATACACTGGGCGGAAGGCAATGGCAAACCACCGCTCTAAAATGCCATGAAAATCATGGATATACACAACTTACGAAATATAGCAAACGACGTAAATGGGATTCTACCTAACAACTTGAATTCCTCATCCGGTACGGCCGATCATGGGAAGCAGGTGATGCCGGATCGTCATCAAACTAAAGCCTGCAACATTACCAAGAAGCACATGAGAATAGGATCATGGAATGTAAGAACACTATATGAAAGTTGGAAGTTGGATAATGTAAAGCAGGAAACGAGTAGATTAAAGGTTAACGTTCTGGGCATATGCGAGGCTAGATGGACAAGTAACAATGAGTTTAACAATGATGAATACAAAGTGCTACACGCAGGCGGAGAGAAGCATGAGCAAGGAGTTGCCGTGATACTAGACCAAAGAAGCACTAAGAGCCTTTTAGGATGGTGCCCCTTTTCAGATAGAGTCATGCTAGTGATACTGAAAAGAAATCAAACAGATATTGCCATTATTCAAGTGTATGCACCAACATCTACGAGCAGCGAAGAAGTAATAGACGAGTTTTATGAAATGCTGGAGAAAGCTAAAAGGCAATGTAAGTCTGCTGATATCACAATCATAATGGGTGGTTTAAATGCAAAGGTTGGAAATGAACCAGAGGGAAAAACAGTTGGAAAGTTTGGTCTAGGTACACGGAGTGAAAGAGGAGAAAGATATGTACAATGGTGCAAAGCTAATGAATATGCCATTACCAACACATGGTTCGAGCAAAATCCACGTAGATTATGGACTTGGCGAAGACCAGGAGATAATGTCAAGAACGAAATTGGTTACATTTTTATCAAAAAACGGTATCGAAGCTCAATCCTACAATCAAAAGCACACCCCGGAGCAGACTGTGGCAGCGATCACAACCCAGTCATATGTAAATTGAAGCTAAAGCTGAAGAGTATCAAAATGACGAAGTCAACGCCTAGGTGGGAATATGGTGCTTTGCTTGAGAGCCATACAATTCGAAAAAAATATGCTGTGTCTGTTCGAAATCGTTTTGAGGTGCTCCAGAATGAAGGTAAGACCAAATGGGAAATACTTAAAGAAGCGACAATAAGAACTGTGAAAGACGTAGTACCTAAACGCGAGAAAAGACCAAAGAAAAAGTGGATAATAAAAGAGATTTTGGATAGAACGGAATTCAGGCAAACAATTTTCGATCGCAGTAGCAAGGAATATAAACAGGCCACAAAAAAAATTAAAAAGGAATGCATGACGAGTTATGTGGAAAACTAATTTTGTCAATGTTTCACCATGAATATGGATGACATAAGAAGAAGAAGAAGAAGAAAAAGAAGAAAAAGAAGAAAAAGAAGAAGAAGAAGAAGAAGAAGAAGAAAAGAATTAAAGAAAAAAATCCATCAAATTTTGAAAATGTTATTCAAAAAAATGAATTAAAAAATAATGGGTTAGAAAATTGAAAAACTATTGCTGTTATCAATGTTTTTCTCTTATTTATATCAAGAAAATACCATCTACAAAGCATATATCTTTGTCAATGTACACCTGTAAAAATCAAGTCTTTACGGATAATGACCTTATTAAAAACCGAGGCAACACTTTAATACAAAACACGGTACAACAATTATGAACGTGTTTGTTTTTGAAATAATGTTCCCATGAACTACAAGTCACTGCAGGCCAAAAAAGGAAAAATAGAAAACCCGATAAACAAAAAAACGTTCTATTTGAGATTATACAGGACTTTAACAAACTACTTGACCTGATAGATGTACTATTTTTAGAGTATGAGACTTTATCACAGTAAATAGAGCATTAGGAAAGTATGTTTGTCCCATTCATTTAAAAAAACTTTAAGAGTGGCTTACTACTTAAGTTGCTAAATATCATAAATTTTTAAACATTTTTCTTGAACGGTTGTCAAAACAAAGAGACTTAAGATTTTTGAAAAGTATTGATAGAGAATAGCATCAACAGGCAGCAGAAAACTGTTAAATTGACTCATAGGTTGCTAATAGGTTACTCATAGGTACATAATGAAGAATTTGGGAAAAGAAAGCACAAAATTGATTAATTGATTAATTGATTAATTATTTGGTGCTCCATCCTCTGCTTTAGAAATCAGATTAAAAACTGGCGTGTTTGTCTAGGTTGGATTACCCATAACCATCTTTTATATGTCCAGAGGTTAAGTAGTCATTGACAGTGACTTGCAGGATAACAATTCTTCAACAAATTCACAACTGTGATGAAATCAAGTGTAGGCAAGCAACAGAATACTTTCTATATTATTCAGCATTTCTAGATTTGGTACTTTATCTTTTAATTAAGTGTGTTTATTAATGTTCTCTGTATTATATTTTTGTTGATTTTTAATGGTCAAGAAACACATAAGGCATAAAACCTCTAAATGTATGAAATTGCAGTTAAAAAACATAAAAGAGGTTAGACCAAGAGATACGAGTTAAAAACATCTAAGTCATACAATTGAGAAACTCCTCAGTAGCCAACTTACTGCTTATTGGTTTACATGGTTTTTTTCAATGTAGCGGTGGTAGATCTGAACATATGTTTGATTAAAAGGTAAACCATCTTTTCCTTGTATCAACTGAGGAGGTGCGACTGTAGGTAGGGTTTAATTTGAGGTATTAAAAGTTGAAATGTAGCATGTTGTTCTGATTTTTACACAAAAGTTCCTGGTAGGACCATAAGAATGCAAAGGTACATTGCTATTGTGGGTTTTTGGAGGAGAATGATAGACGGATCCGGCCATTTGTGGTTATAACTTTCTGATAGGAGTGGTTCTGGTTTGGTTAAAAATGAGGTTGCATCGAGCTTTCCATAGTATTAACTTGGTAAACTTGATTACATAATGGTCATGCTTTTAGCACTGTAAGGGTGTGAAAGGGTCGAGTAGGTGCGATATTGTTGTTTTCGTGTTTGTTTAGAAATGAGTGAGCTTTTTCAGTAAGAGGGCGAGGAGAACTCACAATATATTGGCTGTGGGGCAGGATAAAAAGATGTGTGTAGAGTAGTTCCAGCTGCTGGCGGTGACCGATGAGAGGTTATATTAGACTAATAGAATATTGGTTGGAAGAGTGTTGTGGAGTGTTTTGAAGGTGATATCACTTTCAAAGCCTGTTGCAGAGGGGCTGTGACAATCTTTCCATATATGATGCCACTCTTCATTGGAGGTTGGTGGCCATTTATTGGTTAGCAGATTGGATGAAGCTCTTTTTTGAGTAACAAGTACATTTTTATGGTCTGAAATTTGCCTTTCTCTATCAAGGCTCTTTGGTTTTTCAGTAAATTGCGTTTTGTAATAATTTTTTATAAAAGAGGGGAGATTGGCTTTATGTAGATTTTGGTTCAGCAGGAATGGCTAGCTGTTGCGAAGATCCTGGACTTCCCAGTATTTCCTTAGTAAGGCCCATTTTGAGGTTCAGGTGTGAACAGTTTTTGGAGGTGTTTGAGCTTTAAAACTAAGGGTCTGTTGGTTAGGTTACATATTCGGAAACCCACTTGGTCGATGTTGTGGTACAGGGTTTCTCTTTTTACTCTTTAATGTTTGTATTTCCAGATAAATTGAAAGGTAAGTCTATTGATTTGTTTTACAATATCTTGGTGGTGGGTCTAAAATGGTGCACAAGTGCAGCAATGGAGACAGCCCGAAGGTATTAAATAGAAAGGGTTTCCTTTTGCGTGAGAGGTATCAAGTTTCCCAGGAGTCCAAGTGTGTTTTGAAGTTTTAAAACTTGCATTATCAGGACTTTTTTGTGACCCTTTTGTTGTCAAGTGGTATTTCTAAGAGGATCAGGCTGGTTACCCAGCTGATTGGTGGAGATTTGAAGGTTTTCTTGTGGGGTGGAGAGAACCAAATAGCTTTTGGTTTATGTCTGTTTAGTTTAGACCCTCTATATCCTTTAGAGATTTAATGATGTTTAAAACAATGAAACTTTTTTTATTTAGTATTTATTGAGCCTTCTTGGCAAAGCCAGAACTCTCCAGAGATTGTGGTCATTTTATAACCATCAGACCTATTAAAACAAATTGCACAACAGCTAGGCAAGTCCATTAAAGTAGCTTCAAGGGGTTTTTTAGTCTGAAGAAACTGTGTTGATTGAACAAGAATATTATAAAAACCTTTAATCCAGATTCTCAACGGGAGTCTATTTAACGTTGCCTATGCAAGCCTGATAATTTTTATTGATCAGCTTGTTCAGGACTATTGTCATCAAAATGATTTCATGGAGGCAACTTTTATGCAATCAGGTTAAGTCTGGGTAAGATTGGCAAAATTATTGTCAGTAATTTATTTTGAAATATGACGTTATGAAGGAAACCGATTAGGTAAGGGTGGAAGTCTGGGAGTATTTGCTCAAACAGAAGCAGGGGGGATTTTGGCAAACATTGGCTGGTTAGGACAAATCTAAATCTCATTGGTCTAATCGCGCTTTGAAATCTCAAGGTTTCCGATATTTTGACAATAGAGTTACTAACTGATGGAGTGACTGACATACTTCGGGTTCTCAAAGCCCAGAGGGCATTAACAAAACATCTTTTTCTAGGATGAAACATAACAAATGAATTTCGGCTGGTTGACAATATCTAGCTCTTGTTCACTTTCATATAAGAGTTTTATTTCATTTAAAACTTTTTAAGGCACTCTTGCATCAAGGTTTTTCTTCAAAAAGGACACATTTTGTTTTCATTTCCAAAAGAGGTCGCCAATTATCTCTTGATTAATGTTTACAGTATCCGATATGCTTTAGGATAAATGGTGTTATGTAATCGACCTAGCTTTGAAGTCATCAAATGAATTTAGTACTGTAGCTAAATCAAAACTAAACGTTTGTGTGTTTCACGTCCAACAACCATTTTTTCAGGTAAACATCATAAAATGACAGTTTTATGTCAAACAGGGACTCCCTGTTTCTTTATACCATAACTTCATGGGTCATAGATCCCGCATTCCTGATTGTACGACAACAAACAATGTTCTTCACAATTATACTTGAATCTGTTGCATGCAGGACATCTCATGTGAATGCTGTGAGATTTATTAGTTATGCAAAATTGACGTCTGTTGTACTTATACAAACATATGTATTTAATACGTTTTAAAACCAATAGAAGAGTCAAACCTTAGTGAAGTTCGTGCTATGCAAAAAAATATTGACGAGAAGGCAAAACAAGTTTGGAGAACAAGTACTTAGAGTAATGAAACCAAGTTAAATCTGATTACCACCTGGATTAATGAATTGAACATTTCCAATACATCTTGATCCAATTTTACATATCACAAATGACAAAGAAAATTTTGGTTGTTACCCAGCCAAAACATTTGCAAGGTTGAATATAATTTTACTACTGTAAGATAAATACACAAGTAAAACTTTTAATTTCTGGTTTATCTCGTTCCGAACTGTCTTTAAATCTGTCCAACACTACTACAATTAAAAGATATACAGTTTTTAATTCGCTTATTTCACATATTATTATTAATATTATTATTATTATTATTATTATTATTATCATCATTGTTATTATTATTATTATTATTACTACTACTACTACTTCTACTACCATGATTATTATCAAATATTTCATTGTCATTAAGTACCAGTGTACAGCCATGCCCACGCTCGACAAGGATTTACTTGTCTAAGTTGAGTCTTCCTTCAGTTAAAAGTTATAAATTTCGAATTATTTGTTTTAAAAGGAAATGGCAGATTCTCAAAAGTCGTTATCAGCATAGTTATTTTATTATTAAGTTTGATATGTTTTCTCACAAAGCTTTAGTTCTCTTCTGGTTCGGTTATTATTGTTGTGATCCCAGATAACTACCCTGCAATCTAAGGAATCACAACCCTTTCAGCTGTAGCTATAATGCCCTTGGACCAACCGTAAGGTTCAGGCTATAACTAGCAGTGCTGTTTTGGGGGCATGTTCTACATTCATCGTTATTCCAATTTGTTTAACATTGCTTTCAAAGTTTTTAGAGGCAGTTCTCAACGCACCCACAATCACAGGAATAATTTCAATCTTCTTCATTTTCCACAGTCGAGCAATCTCATCTCGTAGAGGTCTGTACTTATCAACTTCCTCCTATTCTTTTTTTAGCAACTTCACACCTTCAGGTGTTGCGACATCTCTCACTTTTGTCTGTTTTTTACTCTTATTTATTACAACGATGTCTGGTTTTCTTGCAATCACTGTTCTATCACATTGTATTACAAAATCCCACATTGTCTTAGATAAGTCATTCTCCATCACTCCCTGGGCTTTGTGTTCATACCATTTCGTTGCCGCTTCAAGATCAAACATTTTACATAATTTCCAGTGTCCATCTATGCAAACCTTATTGTGACGCTATATATATTCTTTTCTTGCCATTAAAGTACAATCACTAATTATAAGATAAACAGTTTCATTTCTCCCACTACACCTCTTGCAAAAAGGTAGTTCTCTAGTCTTATGTATGAAATGCTTGATGCTGTTCGTTCTTATGGCTTGCTCTTGGGCACAACATATTAATGCCTCGGTAGTCCCTTTCAAATCACACGACTTTAGCCATTTCCTAGCATTTTTAACATCCCTCCAACTCTCTAACAAATTGTCCATACGTTTTCTTCTCTTTCCAGGAATTCAGATTCTGGTCCTTTTCTCTCTTCTTATAGTCTTTAGGATTCAAGGAACTATCAGTCTGGATAATCCCATTCCTTTTGACAGCATTTAACAGTGACTCAGTTTGCTGTTTAACATACCAACCAAGGTTGTTTTTTTCAGCTCTGACTATCAAGCCTTTGCATCCTATCAACCCTCTTCCTCCTTTACTCCTGGAAACATACAGTCGATCTTTGTCACTTTTTGGATGAAATTCTTTCTTAATGGTCACTATTTTTCTTGCTTTCCTGTCCACTTCATCTTTCTCATTTACTCGCCCATCCAAAATTCCTGCAGCATATCTCAATAGCGAGATCGTCCAGGTATTCACTTCCCTAATTTTGTTCCTTCCATGAAGCTTACTCTTGCAAACTAGCCTCAGCCTTTTAAAATACTCCTGTTTGAAACATTCAATAACTTCTCTTTGTATAATTCCCTTCAAATTCTAAGGCGCCAAGATATTTATAACCACTTTGGCCAATTATTTTGATTGTTTCTCCTGTTGGCAGTGACATTTCATTGCCTCTACTTCTGTCAACTGACCCTCTATGCATGATCAACACTCCACATTTTTTAATACCAAATTCTATTTTGATGTCATTACTAAATATTTGGACTGCAGAGATTAAACTGTTTATTTCCCTCTCATTCTTCCCGAACAATTTTAGATGGTCCATGAAAAGGAAGTGATTCACATCTTCACCGGATTTAAGGGTGTATTTTGCCTTAACGTTTCGCAATGTATGACTTAAAGGTATCATATATAAAACAAAAAGTAATGGGGACAAATTGTCCCCTTGGAAAATGGCTCTTTTATTGCTTACATTGCCGAGAATCTCACTAGCACAAGTCAAATTAACATTTCAGTTCTTCAACGATTTATCTAGAAACTCAATAATGTTATCCTCCGCCTTTACCAATTTTAATGTTTCCAATATCCACGAGTGTGTGGAATCATATCGTAAGCCTTCTTGTAGTCTATCCAGGCTATTCCTAAATTGGTATGTCTCGTTTTGCAATCAGGTATTATCATTTTATTAATAAGCAAATGGTCTTTCCTGCCCCTGCTTTTTCGTCTACATCTTTTTTGCTTTGTGGGTAATTTATTATTCATCTCAAGGAAATCGTACAAAGACTATACTTGTTAGGAGTTTCCACATTAGTGGTAGACACGTAATTGGTCGTTAGTTGTCCACTATTATGCCTTTCACACAATCTTTTTAGCACAAAACAGTTTTTCCAGTAGTCATCCACTTCAGGATTTCATTTCCTTTAATTATCACCTCACGACTCATTTAACTTGTTTATAAGCTTGAAAGTAGGTAACAGAAAGTGACCAAACGTGTTTTAATTATAATGTAAAAGCCTTTCTAAGGATACAAGCTACGCCTAAAAATTCTACTTTTTATAGAACTTTCAGCATTGTTGAAATTTACAGCTTCTTAATATGCTTGTTTATTTGGCTCGAAACTGCTTTGAAAGCAACAAATACAACCAGTATAACAGCTCTACACATAACCCATAACATTACAATTTTGTCTTTTAGCAACTGGTATTTTTCCAAATTTTCATCTCCGCTTTAATTTCACCTTCATAAAAATAGCTACGTCTACTATTTTAGCCTTTCTTATATTTTCCCCACAAATACAAATGCCCTGTTTCTTGGTTTCAATAACCTGGTCATTCTGAATAGTGAAGTCCCATCGTATCTTATGCTGTTGAAACTGTTCATTTAAAAAGATTCCTCTAGGTCTAAGTTAATGACAGCTTTCAATCTACTCCACACCTGGTTTATAGATGGCTATATTATCTTGTTTTCTTTTTTACATCAGCTTACTTCACACTCTAACAATATGAGCGGAAATTTTCCTGAGTATTATCATTACACAGGTTTCTTTTGAGTTGCAATATAAAATCAAACACCGGGTCGCTCGCTACCAGTGATCCAGATTGAATGAAGTTTAAGGTAATAAAAAGGTTTATGGAGAGTTTATATTGGAAAAAGTGGATAACCTTGTTTTTATGTCCAAAAATATCTTAATGCTCCGATAGGTGTTGTTCTCAGTGGTATCGTGTGAATTAAAAAAATCAGTAAAACAAAAAATCGTCGAAGAAAAGCATTGCCTTGTCAAAACTACTCAGTATGATACTCATCAACATGCCGGAGAAACCTTAAAAGCCATAACTATTAATGATGGGTGCACGCATAAATACTTAAGAACCATGGAGGAATTATTTTGGACTACACACCAGAGGAATTTGAATTAATATAGCTTTTTTTGCTATGAAATGGAATACAGACGGGGTCTTTTCAAAGCTCGAATTTAGTCTAAATCCAAAATGATAGTTAATTGGCTTTATTTTAAAAAGGCTTATCACAAAGTTGGGTTTATAAGTATTTAAATACACTTTTAAAATACTTTTTTTCAAGCAATTTGTATAAAAAATTAAGAGATAGTTGTTTAAAACAAAACAGAAGCAAATGCTCATTTCGTTTTTAATGATAGTTATTTTCAGTTTCATTCTACAACACAAATTAGAAATTACTAATTTTCACGGACCACTTTGATTGTAAGTATAGAATTTTATGGAAAAGCAGTTGTGACAAAGACTTCCTGTAGTCTATTCTTTCATGTCATCACTTGTCGGTACCAAAAAAACCAACTGGGTAAAATTAATATGTTCACAAAATATAATAATTTTTTTCTGGGTACTTTAAATCTAAAATTTTTAATTCAAATGCAACAGAATGTGTTTTTATTATGAGTTGGATGATTTTTATCCACTTCAGCTTTGAATTGGGTATTACAAATCGTTCATAATAATAATTATACATTAATAATTATATATTATAATCTGAAAGGTAAAGATGAATGCACCTTGAATGGAGGCTTCATAAATAGGAAGCCGCTTGCCAAAATATAAACAGATTTGTTTCTTCAATTAACGTTTTTGAAAGTAAGAGATTTTTTTACAACAAAAAATACTGTGTTTAATTTACCTCATTAATTCAGTAGAACAATTCTTTAAGGCATAAATCACAGACAAAGCTTATTACATTTTGTTTAATATATCATCTTTCAAAGGCTCATTGTGCTTACAATGTTTTTCAATTCAGCTAATTTTATACAAGTTAATTCTTTCAAGAAATCTACTTTATATAAAACAATTTTTTTAATCCTTTATGGCAGCATTAAAAATGAATTTGGCACCCCTTAACCATTTCTTGTTACAATATCTTTTACCATTATTAAATAATATGGTTGTCCACTTCATGAAGAAAATGTTAGAAAAAAGTAGAACAAATAATTTTGTTTTAACAATTACCTAAGATTAACAAATGCCTATGTAGCATGTTGAATCTGAGCCTGACGCAAAGTTCTAAAAAGTGGAGTGAATGATTTGCAAAAAGCAACAATATCTTAGGAAAATATATTTAATAAAAAGCCGCCATATCGACCAAGCTATCAAAATTGATTTACATACATATTCAATCTAGGTTTAAGAGACAAAACTGGTGTGTTTACTGACATCTGTTTATAATAAATTTTTGCAGTTATCAAGATATTGATTTTCAACCAATCTACTTTAACATAAGTCCTACTAGTTTTATAGCTGATCTTATATTTTTATTCAAAGGTTTTCTTTTACATATATACCTCTTACCTGACGCCAACATAACCTCTAATTCATTTAAAACCACAACAAACAGAAGTTGTAGGTAACCAGTGCTCCAACCAAGTATCAGAGATTAAGAAATCCTCAAGTTTGAGTTTGCTTCATATATTATTAATGGAAAAGTTTCTTAGTGATTATCAGCTGGCCCTGCTACATATTTTAATATCGTTGCTAAATGAATGTGCTTTCCGATACTCTAGCGGTGACTGAGTATTTATGAGTTGACTCATTTTTTGTCGTGGGTCAGAAGGGATTTCAAGGACAGAAACTAAATAATTGGAAAAGGTTATCTAGTAATAGTCTTGTCTTGGACTTGGTTAAAATCATATTTATCCTTCTTTGAGAATTAAACAAAGATTGTAATGGAAATAGCATAAAGTGATATGATTAGTTGGTAATACATTGATATTGCCAGGGATTCATTTTGCCAAGAAATTAGGAGAGCAAAAAATATATACACGTCTTGGTCTTGAAAAAAGGATTTCACTCCTCTTGATGGACAATCAATCAAAACTTACAAATTAGAGGTTGATTTGAAATCGTATTCACAGGCTTCGATCCAAAAAAAAAGGCCTATCTAAAGTGAGTTCTCTTATATTATAGCAATTAAATTTTTCCAATAATCGATGGGAAATCTTTAATTTTTTTTACTTAAGAAATCAGTTTTTTAAAGTAAAGAAGCACAAAAAAGCAGTTAAATCTGACAGAAATTTGAGAACATGTCATTGAAAAATAACCAAACTCACTCAAAATTTGCTACACCAATTTCTCAATGTAATGTCAATACTACTAAGTTTAATATTTTTTATGCAAGCTTTTTGGTATTGGTGCTAGTATCAGCACTCATTGGAAATATTGCAGTAACCTGGACTGTCACAAATTCAAGAAGGTTAAGTAAAATACGTACGTACTACTTCGTGTTCTCGTTAGCAGTGAGTGATATTTGTGTTGCTCTTTTTGTTTTGCCTTTCCGAATATATTCTACAGTTAATAATCAATCATTCTGTATTGGAATTTATTGGTGCATTTTTCACATGGTTGCAGACATAATTAGCAGTGTTGCCTCTGTTTCAAATCTACTGGTAATTGCTATCGACCGTTTTTTGTTTCTTCATTTACCGTACAAATATCCGTCAATTATGACACACAAGAGAGCACTTATAGCTGCTACATTTGTATGGATTTATTCTTCATTCTGGGGAATTGTATCCATGATAAAATGGGATCAAATTCCTAACGGAGAAATTATTTTAAGTGCTACTGTATCTCAAGCAAAATGTCTCAACAGGAATTCTACATTTATTTCTGCATTGCTTTCATGCGTTTTTGTTATTCCATTAACCATCATGGTACTTCTCTATTATAAAATTTGGATAATGGCAAAAACGCAGTCCCAAGCAATTAAAAAGAACCTGGTTCACGACGACACTAAGAATGCAGCTTCAAGACATCAAGGAAAAGGGAATGGAAACAGAGACAGAAAAGCTGTACAAACCCTTGCCATCGTTTTTGGAGCTTTTACTGCCTGCTGGCTACCCAACAGTGTAATTGGGCTTGCAAGTAATTGGTGTCCACGGTGTTTTCTTGATCTTCGGAGGTACAATAAGGATTTGTTTTTGTTTATTTACATCACTTTTGTTGAAGTTCTTCCTCCTTTGAATTCTGTTTTAAATCCTTTGATCTACGGTATCTACAACAAACAATTCAGAATAGCTTTTAAAGAAACTATAGTTTTTACCAGAGCCAGATCACAATCAGTTTTTACTGACAGAAGTACGCTTTTAACACGTGAAAAAGTGCTACCAAAAGCTGCGATTACATCAGGTGGGTCACATCCCAGTTCATCTGGTCAAATTGGAAATATTGGCAATAAGGATGATCCTGATACCTATAAAATCACACAACTTTAAGTCATGGAAAATCCAATGCAAACTTTCATAATGAAATATCTTTAATTTGGTTCATTAAAAAGTATATATACGAAATATCTTCATGATAACATGTTACAGATGTCATCTCATGAAACAATTATTCAGCGTATACGGCATTTGCCAGCTTGGTGGATTACTTCGTTTTTGCCCCGGTAAACCATGGAGAAATTATCTATTGAAATTTCATTTGATGATTAAAAAATAGAGCAAATAGTTAATATTTCGTTGTTATTGAAATAACAATAAACCTGCGAGAAACAAAAAGGTAATTAAAAAAAAATATTACATATTTGTAATTTCAATTGCATATATAGAGTTTCGTCAAGTGTAAATAGGATATCCTTTATGATTTCAATAATAAAGACTTTTATTGACTTTGGACTAAAACTCATTTTAATGCATTACAACATTGAAAAGGGGAACATGGGTTTATAGGTATTGCTGTATGTATAGTAGATACTACTAGCAGTTCTAATCATTGTTGTATTCACTTCACAAGTTGTTTTTTTCTGAAGTGCTTCTTGTAGTAATTGCTATCTTAATTTTCAGCTATTTATAGTGGTCCTTCTACAGAAGAATGACATTTTCCGTTTATAAACAAAAGATCCGTTTTGTTTTCTGCTCAATGCATTTTAATTTCATCAGCTTCTTTATATTATAGAGCTACTACTTCACAATTTGATACAACGTTTTATCAAGAGACGTTCATTGCATTTATTCATTTTTTAAAAAATAAAACAACAATTAGGTTACGGTATTTACTTCGTACGTGAATAGTTGTACCACCTGCTTCAATTGATCTTGGGGAAACTTTTTTATTCAATTGTTGTCTTTAATCAAGGAACTACTAACACGCTTCGAATAGCTTGATAATATTTTTTGATGGTTGACACCTGGTACTTAGCTTCTGAACTAGTCATTCTCTGCTTTCTCAACATTTAATCTTTGTTTCTGGAGTATTTCTGAAAAGCAACCCAACAAGTTGACTTCTAATTGTAGTTTACAAAGAATATTTACAGAACAATTTTACAGTATAAAGAAATGTTGCTTATGCAATAGAAATAAATGTATATTTCAGTGATATCTTTTCTGTTGTTCCAATTCACTTAATTTCACAACAGAGCAGCAGAAAAGTGTTGTTTGAAAAGCTACAATGTTTATTTATTGTAAATTTACCAAGACAGTTACCTTTTTATTCTCTTATATTTAATATTACAAAATTTTGCTTCAAATGGCAGCTTGTAGTTATACAACTTATGTCTGAGTAACTATTTGTTTGCTTTGCTTAATTACTTAAAATAATTATATTTATGATTATTGTCATTATTTTAACTCTTAAAAATTATCTTTCTAAAGCAGGCGTAACTGATAATACCTTGCTTATTTTTGTTTTGTGTGGTCTTCTTGTTAGCAATAGCCTTTTAAGGAGATAGGGTCTCACAGGACCATGGTAAAACGAAGAAGGCACCTCCTGAAAATCTCACTATGTTATATGTTTTTTATCTTTCTACCAACGTTTTAATACATATGCTTAAAATGATTTACAGGGCTTTAAACATTTCACCATCAATAATAATAATAATAATAATAATAATAATAATAATAATAATAATAATGATGATGATGATTATTGTTATAATGATTATAATAATAATAATCAGTACTCCATGCAAGGGCGAATAGTAGCTTTACTAACATACAGGATGGCCACAGGTGTAAGTTAATCTCTAATACGATGGAAAAAAACCTTTTTAGAAGCAGATTTACTAATAGATTTCTCCCCCTGACCATGAAGTAGCAGGTTGATGTCAGGTGGGGTTAAGTTTGTCTAATGGCCAGGATGAGGTCATTAGTATTGGTCGGCAACAATCCTATGAGAATGAAAAATCAGAACATTAAACCAACCGTAGTTGTAAACTCCAGGTTGATGTCTCGGTAGCTGTAACTGTGTTGCATGGTCAGGTCTGAGTCTTTAGCTTTGTTTGACAACTTACCTAGAAAATGGTCTTTCGAACAAAAAACTGGTGGCAGTGACACCTTATCACCACAATCTTTTTTGGGAGTGTAAAATGATAAATCAGAATATTAAAAATAACGCCGAAAACAACACCGGAAATTCATGTGAGGTTACCTCGCCTGGCAGGTGTCCCATGATTCCTCACCGCGGCGCTAGTCGGTATGAATGAACAAGAGCATTGAACGTGCTTGTTAAGGTGTGTTATTTTTTGAGCAATCGTTAAACAAAAATGGTAAACGCATAAGAGGATATTGACAAAGAATGCATGGAAAGGTAGAGGGCTTGAAATCACCGAGCAAAACTAGTGCGACCAAGCCACAGCTATACGCAAGATTGAATGGTTGTCAAACATTGAAACCATAAGGAGAAATATAGCTGTTAATGTTGAAAATAATGAAGTTGTCGTAAAAACTGAATTTGGTGTAGAGGATATGATGGAATCCAACCAAGAGGATGTAGTTGAAGATGACAAAAACTTTGTTGTAGATGAAAACAAATGCTATTACAAGTATCAATAACCTGATTAAAGCGGTAACTGTTTTTTTAAGTAGAAATTTGGGATTGACAGCATTTGGCAGTAACACCAGGACTGAAAGGAAAGAGCCTTGGAGGAAGAGAAGAATCAAAGAATCCATAAATGAATCAAATTCAGCGGTATTGGTGGAAAAGATTAACATTTAATCATTATCGTTTCCCATCTCAAATAAACAAAATGACAAGTAATGGCGTAGAAGTCCTCTTGTGGTTGACAAAAGAGAGAAAAGTTCTATGTCAGAAAGATAAAGCAAAACGAAACAAAGTAGGTAACTTCAGACCAAGTTTGCCCTTACCTCTCGTGTGGAAATTACTAACTAATTATATCAGATGTAATATACAATTACCTTGATGAACAACAAGGTCGACGTCTAGGAAAAGGGACGACTGGCTGCTAATCGATAAAGCCATATTAGCGGACAGGAAAAGGAAACAAGAATCTAGCCATGCCATGGGTGGACTACACGAAAGCCTATAATATGGTACCACATTCGTAGATTCTTATGTTATGGTGTGCCATATTGGTGTTGCAATGCAAGTTGAATGATCGAAATTAGATCGAAGCAATAAATACATGGGCAGTATCTACTGTGAACTATGGGGGTGGGGTGATAAACCTGAAAAATATGAAGTGACAGAATTAGACAGAAGAACGAGGAAATAGTTGACAATGAACAAGGGCATGAACCCCAACAGTGCCATAGACAGGCCCTATGTTAAATGGAAAGATGACGGGAGGGGTTTGGTTGGTATTGAGGATGCTGTTAGAGTTAAAGAAAACTGTCTTGCTTGGTATCTGAAAGGTATTACAGAAAAAATGCTAGAAATGGTAAAACCGCATGGGTGTTTGAGGGTCGAAAAGTCAGTTGATCTAGTTTTCTTTAAAAAGAAGAAAGAACTGATACAGAATTGGCATGATAAAAGGCATCATGGTCAATATGTAAGGGGTAAAGTTGATATGAAATGGAACTTCACATGGTTATGGTCGAGAAAAGGCCCATGTATTTATTACAAAATTCCTAAAGAAGTTTTGATTTGCTGTGCTCAGGAAAAAAGTCTTGAGAACCAATTACTTGAAATTCTATATTGACAAAACGGCTGAACCATCTATGTGTAGAATGACCACGAAAATAGTGTGTGATGGTTTCATGCATACTGTTTTTTGTTGCATAAAGCTTTTTGCTAATACTTTGGTTGTGGTTAATTGTGTCGTTAGTTGTTTTCCATGACACTTGCCTCTTGGCTAGTTTATTTCCATATGAGCTGAGACACATACTTGACCTCTTCAACAGGACGACTTGTTGATTGTATCACCTTTAGTTTCATTTTTAATTCTTTAACCATCCTTTGTCTATGCATGCCCAAAATATGACTGGCATTTACTCCCAGAATTGTTCCGCAATGGTGTTGAAAGTAGTCATAGATAATAAATGAGATCCTGTTCACTGTTGTAGTGACAAAGTCGAGACCAATGACATGTATATTGAATAAAGCAATTGTAAAATAATCGTTTGAAAGACCCAATATAAAAATAGCGTACAATAACGTACAATACAATACAATACAATACAATACAATACAATACAATACAATACAATACAATACAATACAATACAATACAATACAATACAATACAATACAATACAATACAATACAATTAATACAATACAATACAATACAATACAATACAATACAATACAATACAATAACATACAATACAATACAATACAATACANAATGAAATATAAGAAAATACAATGACATACAATATAATATAATACAATATAATACAATAAAATACAATACAATACAATACAATACAATACAATACAATACAATACAATACAATACAATACAATACAATACAATACAATACAATACAATACAATACAATACAATACAATACAATACAATACAATACAATACAATACAATACAATACAATACAATACAATACAATACAATTTGCTTCCTGGGGTAGTTTTTGTTGAACTTCTTATAAAGTTTTGCGTATGTAAGGCTTATCCTATCAAAGAACAATAATATTCATCCCGGGGGAAGAAACATCTGGTCATAAAGACAAAGAAATATGTAAAAATAGGCAAGACATTTTTTTCTAAATTGGATTTTTTCAAATTGTTAGCTTTATAATAAATATACATTTCTTTTAAGTTAGTTCACTTTTTTTCCAATAGACATTCTGCGGAGCTCGTGCAATATGCTCTGCTCTATCCACTTTTTCATGCCATACATATTTTCTCAGGACATCAAATTTCGTGATTTAGTATTTGAATCTTACCACAGAGTAGTGAATACGAAAATAAACAGTAGTAACCTCCTGCTCAAGCTCTGAATCGTAACATGTTTCTCCCAGAAGGAGCCATAAACTGGTCTTTCAAGTTGTTCTAACTGTTCACAAATGGCACACTACGAATAATAGTAAGTCCAGAAGTTTATCACTGAGAAGCCTCACAGCTACCTCCTTGACTTTCAGGCCACATGTGCAACCTACAGAGAAAAGCTGGCCCATTAAAACTTAAATGAGCATCAGAATTGTCTTCAGATAAATACGATTTACTGATTAGTATCTGTTGTAAGAACTTCCATCTACAGAGGAGGGTAACAAAGGTCCTATTCTCCTGAGTCATATGGAAGGCCTGAATACTTTATACTACTTTGGACCACAGGGGATATTGATTTCAACTATGCTCCATGTCTAGTTTATACAAGGGTCTACTTGTGTAAACCAGACATGGACTATACTTGAAATCAATATGCCTAGTATGCCTAGTAATAAATAACAACAAACAATTACACTGTATTAAAGTTCAAATTAACAAAAATAACTGTAATCCTTCAGTTTATAACAAAGCGTACTGCTGCTTATATTCCGAATATACAACAGAACCTGCCATACAATTAAATTAAAATGCAACCCTAGTTTTTGTAAACAGCTGCAATAGCGAATAATTTTTTGTGTTTTTTTTTCAATTACGGACTGAAGGAGTTTCCTTTTAATATCACGGTGGCAGCTGTAGATCTCACATTAACAACTTGTTTAATGTGAGATCTACTGAGATACTGAATACACCACCTCCCTTGTTGAGAAGCAACAGGACAAAAGTTTTGGAAACGTCAGGATCGCCTGGCAGGGGGTGCTGCAGAACCTCTATTAAATACAGGGCTTCAGGGATGAGCTGGGGAAGTAGACACAATGTATTTTCGAGCGTAATAAAGTAGTTCCACTACAGTTTACTGCAATGAAATTGTTTCATTTATTCCTCAACGTAGGTGGCTGCAGATGCTCTGATGAGATGTTTAGTTTTTAAAGCTCTCAATAGTTCCAGTCGTTTTCCCTTCTCCTCAGTCCCACACAACTAACTGACATACTAAAGCCTCCAAGAAAACGGAGACTTTCAATAAGAAATGCAGTGTTTTCTTGACGGCAAAAAGGTTCTTAACTTGTTATAGTGGATTAGTTACGTCTTTGTGGCCTGTAATTTAAACCCTCTATTCACTTACTAAAACTGAGAAAAGCCAATCAACATATGGCAAGGCCCTTTGATTTGAAATGAAAAGAAAAAATCATTTATTTATTTCTTGATAAAGTCATCTTTTTGTTTTCATTGACAGCGGTATTTATTTATACACAAATTACAACGCATATATTTACTTTTATTAACACTAGCACTGAAGACTACAGACTTGTAGAGTTATGACCACCTCCAAGCTTGTATTCTACCTCAAAATAACATTATTAATCACAGAATGAAATGCGGTTGTTTTCGTCAAAATTCGGTTTACAGGGGGTTTACTTTAGAAAATAGCATTTTTACGTACTCTAAATGCCTGCCCAAACTTTCCGGTTTCTTTATTTACTCGTCCAAAAGAAAGTACTTGAGGTCCCATGTCACACACGACGTTTTCCATTTGTAAACATTATCAGACTACATGTATTTCAAACTCCAACCTTCTTTAATTACAAAAGCTCTGCTTTTCTAAATTTTACAATAAATTTCATCAGACTACTTTTATAAATTAATATGTTTTAATTCATTTTTGTAAAGCGCTGAAAATAATTAGTTGTTTTCATCATCAATATCACTGTACTTCTATGAGTTTTGAGTTGTTGTATTCAGGAAAGAGAGCTAAGAAGATTACTATTTGCTATAATCAAGTAGAACTTTTGAGTTATAATTTAACATGAAGGCAGTCATCAATCTAAAACACACGCTGATTAACACAGCATGATTCCCTTCGGGGAAATAATTTGTCTGAAAACATATTTCGTGCTTTATTTTCAAGCTGAATAACCAAAGCCATATAGATCAGGAAAGCTTTATTTGTACAGTTATCGATTTTCACCAGACAAATTCCTTAACGAATACACAGGTATAATTAATTGGCCCAATATTGTTGGCTATGAGGGTGAATGCAAAAGTGACCTCTTTTAGGAAGGTATAAAATACAGATTAGCTGATTAAAAAAATGTTATTGCTACCTAAACAAGTCCTGGGCAATTAATAGAATCCGTTTTGGTAACATTTACATTTTCTCTTGTTTAATTTAAAACTTTATGTACATATATGTTTGTGTGTTGTTATTCTTGGTTTGGATTTTAACTTGACTATAATGTATTATACAATGGTGAACCAATTTTCAAATTATACGAAAGTGTCATCAATAAAAGGTAGCGTATTATAAAGAAAACATCAATTAATCGCATAAACAATGGCAAATATGGATGCTGCAAAAACTAAGCAACAAGACATAAACAAAAAAAATGGTCACATTGAAGTTTCACCAACAGTTTTAAACAATTATAAAGAAAATAAAAACACCACAGAATCTTAATGAAACCACCTAACATCTGCTGATTTATTGTTTTTGTTTCTTTGGTAAGATTGTATCTTTTTTACCCAAAACAATCTTCTGAACTATTTTATTACCATACAATATTTCTGTTAAATGAAATGCAACTTCATTTCAAACCTTCTGTCTCTATACAGAAAGATTTCAAAAATATCCCAGCTTTCTTCTACAGTTTACTGTTTTGGTGTATCATTTATGATTGTTATAGTTGCACAGTTTCATATTTGCTTTTATCATGATATCTTGTTTTTTCACAGACGTGATTTCACATTGGAGATTCTATTGGGACAAAAAATAAAGCTATAAATGGTTATGTATAATCTTCATTAATTATTAGACTTTGCATGTCTTTTCTTCAAGGGATAATATGGCTCTATTGAAATACCTTTGCTATGGATTGTGATATTTTTCCTTTCGATTGGTTTGCCTAAGTTAGAAAATCCCTTGCAATTTTACGATATTTTAGTAAAGAAAAAGGGAATCGATAGGATGCATTGCCATACGTTATTAATTAGTCTGTTCAACCAACATCCAACACGAGTCTTCTTCTACTTCATGTTCGTTCATGAACAATCTTTTCTTGATCTAGCTCCTGTATTGTTGTTTTATTGCCTAGTCCATTGATGTGAATGGTGTTAAATTTTCTCTTCCAAACGTGGCTAATCTACACAAGCTTAAGCCAAAATTCATCCCAATTCTTTCTCTGACATGGATCATCATTTTCAGGAGGACCTCGGATTTCCCATTACTTTTTGCACACATACAAATACTATCTACATATTATCACTGTTTTATGTTTATATCTTCTACAACCAACTTATTAAATTAGTACCAACAGAGGATAAAGTGGACGAGGATAAGAAAAGCTTAACGATAGAAAACAATTTTAACATGCCATGCTGTGTTTAATAAAATAGAGGGTGAAGATATTTTCCAACATCAAATTATTACTGCATATTCAGTTATACTAATTATCTCAATCCCATGAGGGTAATTTTATATCTTCTGTAATTTGTTCTAGTTATAACTAGATACGCTAGAGAAATATGTTCATTAAGTTTAGCTGACGATTGTGAAAACATGAAACTGACTGTTCTAAACTAAGTTTTGTTGATATTTTTTGTCGGCCACAGCTACTAATTACTTCGATACTGGTATATATATATATATATATATATATATATATATATATATATATATATATATACTCAAGCTACATACAGTACTTTTTCGCCCTTTGTGGGTTCATCAGTGCAGCACAGAGTTTCTGAGACATAACTCTCAGGCCATGTTGCCGGAGCAAGCACAGCTTAAGAAGTTATTGTGGGATCCTGTCAGAGTGCTCAAACTACGCAAGCGCAGTGAGCTCCGCATATATATATATATATATATATATATGCATATCAGAAACTTCTATACATGCCAATTATTCCAAGAAAATTCTTAGTTGTTTGAAATATGGATTAATTTATGAGAAGATTGGCATTTCTATATTGTCTGTATTTGAAGAAACTTCAGAATTTTCCAAAATCCCACTTTCATATAGAAGAAAGCCATAGAAGAAATCCTTGAAATTCAAAGTTAACGGATGTCATGTTGTCTAATAAAAAATTCAGGTTACAAATTTGAATAAATTTGATTAATAGGAAGTTTGGCAACGTTATAAAGATTTTCAAATTGCATAAAAAAGGCTGTAACTCCTGATCAATAGTGACTGATATTGTAGAATTTGATTAAAAAAACCCGTCAATAATAAAATGAAATATATTTCCCTTCAAATGACTTCCAGCAGGTTCTACCTGAATGTTAATAGAAATACTGCATTTAACATCAAAATTTAATGCTGCCTATATTTTAAGACAAATCGATTTTCTACAAGAAATGATTTATTATGATTTATCACATATAAAGAATCGAATGTTAACTTATGTAAAATTCATGTTTTCAGATTGAACAACATATGGAAAGATTTTATGCTTTGTTCGGAACTAGTATTTAGATTATTCTTGTATCTAGTTAATGTCCAGACGTTTGGTTTCTTGCTTTGTTAGTATTTTTCACTGAAATCAGTTTTATTTTGAAAGCAGATAGGCTACTGCAGTTTCAAGACCTGCATAGAAAGTTGAGTAACAAAAGTCTCGATGAAAAGCTGATTTTTATGTCAGAGTGATTTTTTCAAATACAGTTATTCTTAATAATTTCAGATATTATTAATATTATAACCAAAAAAGAACGTTGGAAAGTGTGCACCACGCGCCAAATGTCGAAGTAATCATTGTTTTGTATTTTGATAGATATTTACAAAAAATTTAAGACAAAAATACTCACAAATATGTGACTGTTACATTTTTGTGTTAATTTATCTACAACGCAAAAATACATTTGAAAATTTTTTCTAATCTCAAGTCGTGCATATTGTGTGTGATGATAAAACATGGTTTTAGTTTCACGTAATAAGGTAGAAAAAGACTATACAAGCAGTTTAGTGCTTTATCCTATATTTATCTTATCGAACTTCCCAGGATAGTAACATTATTTTAGTAGACCTGGACATAAAGTATACCACTCTAATTTTCAAGGTTCGATAAAATAGCATTAAATTTTCAGAAGCAAAAAAGTCCTTATTTTTCTATTCTTTGCTTGCTAAATATTCGTTTGTAGCTTCATAGAACTTTCTTTGTTTGGTTAAAAGTATATACGTGTTATTTGAAGATTTTTGATAAGAACAAAGAATGCATTTTATTAGAATTTAAGATGAAAAAAGCACGAACTTTACATAACCTAAGTATCACCTTATCAACCACGTGCCATACGTTATCAGAAGATTATGCCAGAGCAGAGATACCCTTTTATGGAGAGTGAGTCGCATATCTAGATCAACCCCAATGAATCATCAATTCTAAAGAACTTTTAAAGGTCGATGTTAAATGATAAATATCATGGTCTCAATCAAAAAACCTCGGAAGTTCTTTAACTTGGAACACAAGAAGATACCTGTCTATACATGTATTGCTTTTTTACAAAAGACCGACTTTTAAAATATCAAGATCTCCTTCCTATTAAACAAAAAATTAAAGGAGCTTAACGTAAACTGTACCCTAATTTCGTTTTTCTTTTAGTCGAGCAGATGGCGTTGGTTTAAAGCTGTCTGTTGCTAATAATATTGGGAGGAATAGAAACGATTCATTCTATTTTCATTGTTTGCATTTTCTAAGCCACCTCAATTCAAATTAATATTTGGCTTTAATCACTGCACCCCTGCGATATTCATCACAGTTGAAATAAAACCGGTCTGGAACAGTAATATTATTTTCCTTCTTTTCTCTTGTACCTTCAAAAAATTTTTGATTTCGATTTAAACGTACTTCTTGTCCGTCTTGTTTCTCGTGTGTTCAAATTATGAGCCCCTCAAAACAAACTTAGACACAAAACATTATATTCAGTTGATTACCATCTTTTGGATTGTTTATGTATTTCAGTTTGTAAATATGTGCCTTCCTTGACTTTATTCCGTGAAATCTGTACAAATATAATAGATTGCTACTTTTAATGGGAAACCAATTGGGCTTCGTACCTTAAAGTCATAGAGGGCGCGAACTGGAACCTCTTGCAAAGTAAGAGGAAAACCTACCACTTGGACATCAACAAATTTGTTGTCTGCGTTTTTTCAGCCGATATAGAACGAATTTGATACCCTGAATCCAAAAATCACATTGGTTTTGCTCAGTCAGGTCAAGTGTTTGAGCTATGGCCACATGTGCTTTTTTCATGTTTTTGTTCACATGTACGCAAGTGTGGAGCATGTTAGAAGAAATTAGTGGAGGTAAAATGCGATGTCGAATAATTGTTTTGATTGGAAATGATGATTTTCATGACAAGAAGTATTTAGATCCGATAGTTCTGGGTGATTATGTCAAAAAGGGATCAGTTTGAAATGATAAAACCTCGAAATCTTCCAAAAATTGGTGCAGAAAAGCATAAAATTGGTGGATCAAAACTAAGTTAATGGGGCAGCCGCCCCACGAAGTGTATAGGAAACTCCTGCGTGGAGCATGTAGGGGTGTTTTCACTTCATGTGTGTTGCAAAATACTTGCGTTGTCGTGCTGGTGGCGCCAAATACGGAACGCGGTGGGCTGCGGTGGTTGTATAGAGTGGAAGTGGCAACTAAACGTGAAGTAGCTGGTTGTAATTTTGTGATAATGTGATACAAAAAAGTTGTATTTCTTGAAATAACGAACTCTGAGGAATGTACAATACCTACATATGCGAACTTATGACTAACTTGTACCTATTTTTGTTTCGCAGGTGAATGAGATGGCTTCTACCAGAAGATCGTGCAGAAATGAACTCGACGTGTTCTGCTACATATGTGGAGAATGCACTATTGCTGCTAATAGGAAGGCAATCACAAGTTTAAAGCGTGCGTACCACACATATTTTGGTATTAAACGTGGTGACCAGGATAAAGCTTGGGCACCACACATAGTTTGCAAAGCATACATCGAGACTCTACGTGGGTTGACCAATGGCAAGAGGAGTCTGAACTTTGGAATTCCCATGGTTCGGAGGAAGCCAACAAACCATGTTACTGACTGCTACTTTTGGGCTGTTGATGTGACTGGGATCAACAGAAAGAACCGGGGCAGCCTCAAGTGTCCTGATCTTTAATCAGCACATCGTCCTGTAGCTGATTGTGATGAGAGTCAGTGCCTATCTTCGGAGAACTTCCTGACATTAGTGACGAAGATACCTCCAGTGTTGAAGGACATGAAGAAGAAGAAGAAGTGATTCTTGAAGATGATGCTCCACATCCATTTTCCCAAAAGGAGTTGAATGATCTAGTTGGCAACCTCAGCTTGTCAAAGAACTGCTGGCATCCAGATTAAAGTTAAAAAACTTCCTTTCTGACAGTGCTCTCACCAGCTTCTTTCGCAACACGCATCAAAAGTACATTCGTTTTTTCTCTGAAGAGAAGGACTTCCACCGCTCTTGGAGTGTCACAGTACGAACCCAAAGATTAGAGACTGTTCAATGAGAGCAGCAAGCGATGACTGAAATGTGTTCTGCTAAACAACGGTAACCAGTTTGCCTCTATACCCCTAGCTCACTCAACTACACTGAAGAAAAAGTATGAAGCGATGAAGTATGTGCTGGAGAAAATTGGTTATGATAAGCATAAGTGGTTTATTTGTATTGACCTGAAGATGGTGAACTTTTTATTGGGACAACAGTCTGGCTTCACCAAGTACCCATGTTTTCTGTGCATGTAGGATAGTGGGGACAATGCTCAGCATTAGACGAAGAAGAACTGGCCTGTGCAGGACGAATTGGTGCCTTGCAAAGAAAAGAACGTTGTCAACGACCCTCTGGTAGACAGAGGCAGAATACTCCTCCCACCGCTGCACATCAAGCTAGGCTTAATCAAGCACTTCACCAAGGCTCTGGACAAGGATGGTGACTGCTTCACTTACTTGTGTTAGGCTTTTCCAGGATTGACGATGGAAAAGTTGAAAGCTGGCATCTTTGACGGTCCTCAGATCCGTCAGATCATCAGAGATCCAGAGTTCCAAAACTCAATGAACGAAGTGTAACTGGAAGTGTGGAAGGCATTTGTACTGAAGAACTTTCTTGGCAACAATAAGGCCAGAAACTACGCAGAACTTGTCAACAACATGCTGACTACTTTCAGAAATCTGGGCTGCAACATGAGCGTCAAGATGCACTCACTATTTGCACATATGGACCAGTTTCCTTAGAACCTGGGTTCAATGAGTGACGAGCAGGGGTAGAGATTTCATCAGGACATGAAAGAAATGGAGACCAGGCATCAGAGTCGCTGAGACGGAGTCATGATGGTTGACTACTGTTGGACTCTGAAGAGAGACCTCCCTGCCGCTGAGGATTCCAGGAGTTCAAAGAAACGGAAGTTCAAGAAGTTTGGAAAATGGTGAAGCAATATAAGATTTACGTGTACTTACCTTTATCAATGCCCACCAATCAGTTTGCAGTAATCGATGTTTCTATCAGGTAATCAATAAATCAGTAAAAACATATGTAGGATAATATCTGTTGGCAAAAATCAGCTGATAATTCAACAAAAATAAAATCGATGTTTTCACAAGATCTGATTTTATTCTAATCAACGTAGCACAAAAACCTGACCTGGTGGAGAGAAATGGATGCCATTTCCTGATTTAGCAGTCCAAAAGAACCCTAAATCAGTTGTAGAAATCTAGACAACATTCAAAAAGTACAAAATTGTTGCCCAGTGCTATAGTTAACTTAAAAATATAAGTTTTTTAAAACTAAAAGGCTTTTTGGGTTTCGAAATTTAGCCCTGAAGTCTATATTTTTTCATAATTTTTATTAGCAACATTGTTTATCATCTTCAAGTAGCTTTTAGAGGTAAGCTAAATCTCTAAGGGGTGGACATTGTTAACTTCATCGAATGACAAAATATTGTCATTTAAATACGTAAACCAGATAAACATATTCATTATTTAAAATTCTCTCTTGTAATATTTGCATATAATTAGCTTCATGTGGAAATCTCTGTGCGTCACAGTTAACATGAAAGGTAATTCCCTGCCTTTTTGTTACCAAATAGTCGCAAGATTTCCCCCAAGTTGTTATGATTTTGTCGTAGGTTTACTTTTTCGGTAAATTAACCGTTAAACCCATTAATCAGTTATGTTTATACTGCTTTCCAGTATGATCTCGGAAGAAAGCTATCAACATTTAGACACGAATGTTTTTTCACCAGACGGACAAAAAGGCTGACAGAATCGATCAAAAGGCACTCAAGGATAACTATTGATTGACAAGAACATCATACGTAACTACAATAAACGGCAAATCTGTCTGACAGTAGGATTGATCGATTATAAGAAAATGATTGTTATGGTTCCCCATTCCTGGATTTAAAAATGGCTTGTTATTATTAAAGTTGCTGGTAACATCAAAATATTTTGAAGAATGGCATAAAAATTTGGGAAGCAGATGTGACAGCTGGAGGAGAACCTCTTGAGCAAGTGAAAATAAAAGGAGAATTTTCCAAGGGGTAAGTCTATTCCCTTATTTGTTTTTCACCAGCTTAATCGTTATGTCACTTGTTCTACCTATAAAGTCAAAGCTGGATATGAACTAACACAAGCCACTTCAACAATAAATCATTTATTGCACATGAATCATCTAAAATTATTTGGAAAAACTCAAAAGAAACTTGATAACCTAATGAATACTCCACGGAGAGTAAAAAGGACACTCCGCGGAGGTTTACACAACAATACAATCACTAACTGGTAAGTTCACCGCCAGGCTCGGAGCCGTGAAAAGTAAAGATGGAAACATACTTACAGAAGGAGAAGAAATCAAAGAGAGATGGAAAGAATAAGACTTTGAATTATACAAGAGAGATCCAAAATTAAATGACTGCTTTTCTCAAGAGAGCCTTCAGTAACAGAGGAAAAAGTGGGTATAGTATTAAAATCTATTGCAAATGGAAATGCATCTGAAATAAATGATATTTCCATTGAACTTATCAACGTTGATGGTGATGATGCTGTGAAGCTTCTAACAAAAATTTGTCAGGAAATATGGACGTCCCTTGAGTGTCCATTGGGCGTTATTGGAAGAGGTCAATTTATATACCAATATCTAAAAAAGGTGAGAGTAAGGAGTGTAAAAACAATCGAACAATAGCACTAATTTGCCATGGCAGTAAGATCACGCTGAGAATAATCCAACGAAGATTATAACAATGCATATAGAGAGAGTTACCACAAGAGCAAGCAGATTCCAGAAGAGGCAGAGGTACACATGATCAGGCTGCAAACTTGAGGTATTTAATGAAAGTCACAAGAGAATACCAGAAGGATGTATAATTTTGCTTTATCGATTACAGTAAAGCTTTTGTTTTGACCACGATCGGTTGTGGCTCCAACTGTGCCAGTGACGTAGACGTTCTTGAAATAAATCTTGAACAGGAACAGCTCATTACAGTCCTTAGGCGAGGAACTACAAGGTTGATATTTCAAGTCATAATGCAACTACTATATCTAGAGTTTTGTCAGATACACCTAACAATCATAAACCCCATCACTTAAGAATGCTTTTACTTGACCAACAAAAAAAAGCAGAGAATTACTATTTTCTGAGACTAAAGCATCTGCAAAGGAAAACAGATAAGCCATGAAATTAAAGATTACAGAAAAAAGAAATGTTATGGCAGATATATTAGTATTATCCTACAAGATCACTACACTATGCATCTACATAAAAGTTCAGAATGTAAAGATCCTGAAGTATAGATTAAAGAAATGTTCAAACTGAAAATAATCCTCTGAAAATAATCTTGTAGGCTGATTTCAAACAATGAAAAAAATCAATTGGAATACTCGTATTGTAGAGGTATAAAAATAATTCACTTATCAGTCTGTAAAATTAAAATTATTTATCAAAGAAAGGCCGAAAAAGGAAAATTACAATAGAAATGATAAGCCAATATCATTTTTCTTGCTTTAAGATTACATGTAATGAAAGCGTACTAAATGAAATACCAGAAAACAGGCAAACGTCTAATATTAATTCAATTTCTTTTTTGAGGATTGGGGTGGGGGGGGGGTGGGGGTATAAGCAAAAGACTTAATATACATAAAAAGAATATATGTACATATATACCTATATATTTATGTAAATATGCAAAATTTTCTGGCATATGCAAACAAAAGTAAATTAAAGTTGTAACTACCTACTAAAAGAAGATTAAAATTTGAGTTTTCTAGTGTGAAAATGTTATTTTCTGTTTTTCATCTGAATTTATTTAATCAGCAGTTTTTACTGATCACCATTAAAGATATCATATTAACTACAGGTGGGCGGTACACATTTTAAAAGAAATCTTTTTTTTTTCTCTTTTGTTATTTAACTGCAGCCTATAAATATCTCAGGTGGTCAGTTTTAAGATCATGCTTTGTTGTTTAACATGGATCGGATGAAATGTAAATTAAACTGATACTGTGGGGAAAGGAAGGGGGGGGGGTGTTCAGTTTTTAAAACAAACCGTTCTTTATATCCTTCAATGCAAATATCAGTCACAAACTACAATTACTCAAGTGGTAGAGCATGTGGCTCGATCGACAATATCAAGGTTAGATAAGGGAGTGATACAGTATGGCCTTGAACGAAATTTACGCTTTGGACTAATAACCAACCTTTTGAAAAAGCAGACTTACAAACAGACAGAATATAAAAAAAACCATGAAAGATAAAAAAAACATGAAGAATCAAGCAGCTTCATTGATGAATATTCCTCAAGATAAAAAAGCAATCTCACTTGGGTTAATTTCAGAACGATCGCCAATAAATATTGCAGGGAGATAAGGACTCAGCTTTTTGTTCAACAATATCAGATGCGCTTTTACCGCATTGAAAGAAATGAACAAATTCTCCATTCTGATATTATAAACTCTTTAACCCATACTATAACAAGAAAGCTTATGAAGCATGTCAGGATACGACACTATATCAAATGCCTTAGAAATAGCTATAGCATGTGTTTCACCAGATTTTTACGGACACCCCTGGATACATTCTTCGTTCATAATGAAAGATCATCATTGGAATGTGATCCTCTCAGTGAACATCTTACTGAACGCCAACAAAAAATACTAGCTTCTGGAAAAATTCCACCAGTGCATTATTGATGAACCTTTTATAGACCTTACTAATGACAGAATGAAGACTTAGAGGTCAATAAGACAGAATATTAGTAACTTTCCAGAAAGGTAGAATACAAAACTCTGGTTGGCAGTCAAGGCAATGTTTCCAGAGCAAGAAAGAGACATCATTGGCACAGTCTTTAAGGACTACTACTTAGATTTATCAAGTTAATGAGCACTATTTTCAATCAATTCCTTATTTATTTAGTCCACCTCTCCAATCTCAACTTAATTTTTCTTTCATGGGCAAATCCTCTACAAGCAAAAGGAGAGAAACATAAATAGAACACTGATACCTCAGGCTATCTTTGGTAAAATACGATACTAAACATGTGTTACTTATATGTAGTCAACGAAGAAAACTCTTCAAGAGAAGGTAATGTAGCAAACTTAAAATAACAGCTCATCACCAGTGTTCCAAAAATAGAACGTAAAACATTTACAACCCTTACAAAGGTACTAAGGACAGAAGAGCCACAACAACATTATTTTAGCATAACATCACAAATACATGAACTAGCTTCAATATATCGAATTCCGTTCAAGAGGTAAATGAAAAACAATACTTCCTTATGCGAAAAGCGCCGTTAGGCAAAATTGAATATACCACAGCAGCCACAAGTGCTTTTGTATCCATTTAGAAATAAATCAAATGTTTACTTGAGGCAAAAGTCTGAAACCCACAACATTTCATATATAAAAAAACCCTCCTGAATGTAGAAATGGGCACATTCGTGCGTGTTTCAAAAATAGAATATTGGAAAAGTAATGAGTTAACCCACGAACTTAAAACCAACAGAAGTGTGGCTTCTCAGATAATTGATTAAAACCCCTAGGGTGAAGAAAGTGACAAATAAGCACGTTTTAAAAGAACTGGAGTGAATCGACAGTTGGTTTAATCTGTTTTGAAAGTACAAATAGTTTTTTTGATAAACAACACGAGAAAATGGTATTGCAAAAAAAAACAACAACAGAAAATTAAGAGGGAGGAAATCAGTTGGACAACAACGACAGAAATATGTCAACTACTTAATAAAACTATCGCTCGAAATCACTACAGAAGCAGACCCAAGTGAATGGACAGGAGATGGAGATGCTTAGCATAACAGAATAACTAGTGTCCATATGATTTGGGACTCTAAAAAGAAAAAGAAGTTATAGTCTCAATATTTTTCTCTCGTCAATCTTTTTTCTCTAAACTCCATTTTTATCCCTAGTAGTCAGCTTTCCGACAAGGTGTATGACACTTTTAAAGAAAGTTCCTAAAAGATGCTTCTTTTTCGTCGGTCTTTTCTGAAAATGTAGGCAAGACTTTATTCTATGAGTTAACAAGGTATACTCTGGTCATCAATGTATGGTGCTTTGAATTTTCTTTATCTTGAGAAAAATGTGTGAGGCTTTGCAAATATGGAAAATATGGAAATAAAAAAATATTGTAGAACATGTAATTTGTATACAAGAACCAGTAACGATACTTCATTTTACATATTTATTTTCTCATAATAACACTTTCGAAGTTACTGAATGGCAAAAGTATATGGATTGTACCTTTCTTGCTAGTAGGGATGTAATCAGCTTCATTCTTTATACGTCGGTTTGTACTCTCCAAGACAATTTCCTATAGATAGATAGATAGATTGATAGATAGATAGATAGATAGATAGATAGATAGATAGATAGAGAGATAGAGAGATAGAGGGATAGATGGTTGGATAGGTAGCAGGGATGGAAATTGCAAACGTTTGTCCAGTTTCTTTGGACAAAAGGTATATATATATACGATTTATTTAGAAATTATATATAAATTGATATTTGAAGGACTCAGCAATAGTGTTATTTATTAAATTAAGTAAGTGATGAATGAAATTTGAATACGCTAAAGGAAATATTGAAAGTCAATAGGATATTTAGAAAGAGTAACTAGTAGATCTTGGCTTCGTCATTCCATTCTGTAAAAGTTGAAGTCCGGTAACTCAAGCACCAGATAATTCGAGCTTTTACTATTCCGAAATATTTCCTTCCTTCCCTTGAATCTTTAAGAAATTCGCTCTTATAAAAATAATTCGATAACTCGAACCTCGGATAACTTAAACACTCTACTGGAACTATTTCCAGTTTTCTCCAATGTCTTTGGTTAACTCGAACTTTTTCGGGAAAAGGAAATTAGAAGACTCGATAGATGACAAATTGAAGTTAATTCATTGTCATTTGTTGAAAAATCTAATCCCAGGTGATTCTTTAAACGCGTAAGAGAATTTTGACCAAAACATTATTTTCTGTATCCTTGATACACATTTAATCACATTCCACAATCAGCTGACTGACTTAACTAAAATTAATTCAACTGACTCAAAAGAATATTACAAGGTGATACTAACAGACGATTTCATAAGCGACGGAAACTATTGACAGATAACGGTGCCCGTTTGTCTCAGACAATTATAACACAAATTGTGAAGCTAGTATGTGCTACACAATTATCTTAAACATGGTTAAAAAGACTTAACACGCTAGAAAAATTAGGGTGGTGAGTAGAATTTGTACAAGCGTTTTCTGTTTTCTTGAACCTATGACAGATTTTATCTCTGGCTCGTGTGACAACTGCGTGATGTAACCTCAAAATGATAAAGTGTTAGAATGAAAGGGTTGTTGTGACCAACTCCAATTTTCAGTGAAATGCAGTGAGACAATGTCCGGTTTTTTTTATTAAACGAAAGGGGTATTTTAGATTTTTAATAAAAGTGGCACCAGAAATAAGGTTATCGTTGTTGGAAAGGTTTGAAAATTTAATAGCCGCGAGGGCATGCCTATTCAAGAGGGAAGAGTAAATGCCAAACGAATATTTTCCAGTATCATTTTTTTTCGACAACATTTCAAAGGTACTTTATGAGTATTTTTTGTTACTTTATAGACACAAGTTTTTGTCATGGTGACGATTACTAGTAAGGATAAGTTAAACACAACAGACATCAACGATAAGTACAACGTACTAAAGGAAGTAGAATATGGAAAGTCACTCACATGTTCCTGCGAAGTACGGTATATTAAAGAACACTTTTTTCACCTGACTGAAAAATAAAGAGAAGATTTTTGAAGTTGTGAAAAAAGGGAACAATACAAAATTTCAATTTCTGAGGGATAGGCCTTTTGCACAGCTAGATCCAGCATTTGTTAAATTGCTTCTGATAACTAGAAGCAGAGATAATGTTGTTCCCGCTTTAGCTATAAAAACCAAACCCATGCAATTTGCCTAGAAAATAAACATTGAAAGGTTTCAAGCTTTTAACGGCTGAAAACCCAGGAAAAAACTATTTAATGTGTCATTTAAGACGGTCCCTGGTGAAAGAAACCCATAAACTGATGGAATGACCGCACCTTGGGAAGAAACAATACTACCAACTACCTTGTCAAGGTATGAGCTAAATCAGATTACAACACCGACTTATTTGGCTTGTATTACAACGTTCAAAAACAAAATCCCTTTATCTAAAGAATGAAAACCATGTAAATGATTAAAATAGTACACTACTCTGGACAGGATTGGTAGCTGCTAATGCGGTTGTAGAAAATTTACCAATATTTGTCATCAGTAAGACTGAATCCCCTCGATGTTCCAGGCATGTAAAGCATTTGTCCTGTCGGTATTGTAGCCAGAGGAAAAACTGGATGGACAGCTTATTATTCGCGTAATTGGTTCCTGAAATATTTAGACATTTTTCCAAAGGAGGGTGAAAAATTGTTCTTGTCGTTGATAATTAGTTGCTAATACAACCTCGAAGCTAAATCCGATGGACCAGTGGAGTAATTTGATCAATGAAAGCCCATTACGAGGCGTTCTTAGTTAAAAATTGACAGAAGTCATACAGAAGAACAAAGCAGTTCCTGAATTCTCAAAATGGATGCCATGCGAGTGTTTGAAAAGTGTACATTGTAAACTGTCATTAACCGTTTCACAAAAGCTTGAAACTAAAAAATTAAAGGGAAGCTGAAGCTTTACCAAATGCTGGCAATCCTTTCCAAGGTCAAAACGACAAGATGGATAACCTTGCTTTCCACGCTCCCGAGTTCTTTTCATGAGAGACTACCACAGATGACATCATCTTTGCCGAGGATTTTGTTTTCAGCACTGAACAAATATTGCCTGAATGCGAAATCGTATCTGTCATCTTGGATGAAGAAATTAATGTGATGGAAGAAGATACGATGGGTGATTTTTCTAATGAACGAGCTTGTCCTCAACCAAGTAATACTAGGAGTTTATAAAGACATGAAGTTGTGGAAAACAAATTATCAGAAAGGCTACGACAAACTGATATACGAAACTTCTTTTAGTGAATATTTTATGATGCTTTCTTAATCTTTTTCTATGTTTTGTCAATATATGGGGTGTCGGGTTGGGGTTGGAGTGCCTAGTACCTTTGGTGAAGACAGTCGCATTACTTTTGTAATGGTTGGATCCTTTGCACCACACTCCCCCATCTAGCTCATGTCTGGCTCCAAGTTGCTGCAGCAGCCCCCACACCCCGTGATCTGGTCTTGACTGACCTGTGAAACAACATGCGTGACCACAGTTTTTTTGGTTCTCTGGGTAATGTTTCTACTCAAGTGCACGGAATCTGGAAGCGGCTACAAAATTGGTGCAGGCAGCAAGCCTGTGGCAGGCATTCAGGCGAATCAGAGACGGTATGTATGATAAGCAGCTGCCACCATAGGAAAAACAGAACCCCTATCACGTATTTTGATAGTCAGTCGTGGTAAAAACAAACTAATCAAATAACAGCTATGCTGGTAACGTTGGGCCCCCTGCAACTAAGTGCTCAGCTGCATATATTAGCAGGGATGGGGATGACCAAAGTAGGGCCCTTTAGGATCCCAGAATAATTTTATCAACTTAAAATCCTCGGGAGAGTTGAAAGCGGATTCACCATCCCTAAAGACCAAAAATTCACCCTTAATAATTGGTATGTGGAATATACGAACTCTCTTCTAACTTGGTAAATTTCATAACCTACTTCAAGAGATGGAAGAATTAAAATTAGATAGTGGCTGTATAAAAAGTGAAAAATACACCATATTATGCTCAGTTGACCAAAAACATGCACACGGAGTTGTTATTGTAATGAAAAGAAAAATAGCAAAGTCACTAATGGGGTATTGGCCAATCAACGAGAGAATATTTATGTGCAAGATACAAGCTAAACCATTTATTCTCATCATAAAACAGGCATATGCCGCTACTATAGAGCATAGCAATGACGAAATTGAAAAATTCTACCAAGAACTACAAGACTGTCTTAACGAAGCAAAGTCAGGAGAAGTTGTTTCAAGGATGGGTGACTTTAATGCGAAGGTGGGTAGTCAACCACTAACAGACTGTATTGGTAATTATGGTTTAGGTGATATGAACGAAAAAGAGACTTATCAAATTTTGCCAAACAAATAAGCTCCAAATTGTAAATTCTCAATTAAAACATCAAAAAAGACATTTTTACACGTGGAAAAGCCCTGGTGATATTTATAGAAATCAAATTGAATTTATAACCTTCAACGGTCGTTACAAAATAATGTTAAAACTGTAAAACTTATCTAGGACCGACATTGGATCTGACCATTAAGAGTAATTATGAAATTAAAAATAAAGTTAAAAATCCCTAGATCAGAGTAGACTAAATATAACACTGAATTGCTGAAGGACGCTGAGATTGCAGAGAAATATACAGTTGAAGTAAAAAATCGATATGAATGTCTAATACTACCTGAGTATGAAAATGAAACATCTATACAAGAGGAGGTTGACGTGCAGTGTCATTCTTTCACACAAGCAATATGTGAAACAAACGAAACTACACTACCAACAATTAACAATATTACAAAACAATCATGGATTACAAAAGAAATACTTGACCTTGTAAAGGAAAGGAAACAACATAAAAACTCTATATTATACAAGGAGATAGATAGGGAAATAAGACAAAAATCCTCAGAAGCGAAGGAAGACTCGCCGAACATGAAATGCTCGCAAATTGAACAACTCTCAAAAATAAAATTCAAGGCCCCATGTATGAAAAAATATAGAAATTCACAAAGAAAATAACAGGTGGAGCCAATTGCATTGAAAATAAGAATGGTGAGTTGGTTGAAGCATAAAGGATAAGGAAGAGATGGGCTGAATACGTAGAAGAACTTTTCCATGAACAAAGAAACGATGACCCCATTAGATCATATCTTCGAGGACCTGAAATTATGGAAGAGGAGGTGGAAAAAGTTTTACAAATTATGAAATCTGGAAAAGCACCAGGAATTGATGGCGTGACATCAGATATGTCAAAAGCGTTAGGTGACTTTTAATTACAACTCTGACCGATAAGTGTAACAAAATGTACAAAACAGCTTACATACCTGCAGACCTCAGAACATCAATTTTTGTATTGCTACCCAAGAAATCAAGGGCAACAGATTGTTCAGATTTCAGAACAATAACTTTAATTTGTCATATATTTAAAATTCTATTAGACGCACGAAGAATACAAAAAACTTTGAAATAAGCGAGGAACTAGCTAGTTTTAAGAAGAATTCAGGGAAAAGAGAAGCCACCTTTAACCTTAAAATGATCAGAGAGAAATACCTGGAAAAACAAAAAGATCTTCATATTTGTTTCATAGATTTTGCAAAAGCCTTTGATTCTGTAAACAACGAGTTGTTAATCAAAATCCTTAAAAATTTAGATATTGACGAAAATAACCTTGCAATAATATCTAGGTTATACTGGAACCAGCAAACAAAAATCAAAACGTCTATAGGTATGTCAGACCCAGTAAAAATAAGGATAGGTGTCAGGAAAGGGTGTGTATTATCCGCATCGCTATTCAATATGTATACAGAAGGTATATTCAGAGGACTAGAATCAGTTCCAGGAGTAAAAGTGGGAGGTTAATAAACAATCTCGATATGCTGACGACACTACTCTCCTGGCTGATAACAAGGACAATCTCAAAGTCCTGGTAAACACTGTAAAAATTGAAAATGAAAAACTTAGTTTGAAAATGAATATTAAGAAAACGAAAACAATGGTTGTTGCTCGGAACGAAACAATGCCCAGAGCAAAATTAATTATTGATAATTGTGAGGTGGAGCAGGTAGAAACCTTTGTATACCTGAAACAACTGATCACATAAGATTAAAGGTCAGGCTCAGAGATAGAAAGAAGAATTCGTATGGCTAAAAATACATTTCAAAAACCTAAAACACCTGCTATCCAGCTAATACATTTCACGGAAAGCCAGCTTCTGTCTGTTAACATGCTACATATAGTCAATCCTCAGTTATGGTGGTGAAACTTTGACGACGAAAAAAGTACTGAAACAGAAATAGAAGTCTTTAAAATGTGGTGTTACCGTAGGGTGGACAGAGTGTCTTGGAAAGAAAAAAAGGCAAATGAAAGGGTCCTGAATGATATAGGAAAAAGCAAAGCAACCCTACTAGACAAAATAAAAAGACAAAAAATTAATTCTATGGGCACAAAAGGTGGCACAATTTCCTTCAAAAAATGATAATGGGAGGCACTGTTGAAAGTAAGCGAGGAAGAGGAAGAAAAAGAACCATGTGGGCAGGCAAAATTGCTAATATGATGAAGAAAAACGTCAACAAGTGTGCTAAACTGGCATTGGACAGACAAGTGGAGGACTATCACAGCCGACCTCATCGCGAGGGCACCACGGTAATGGTAGTGGTAATCAATATATGTTGAGAATAACTATTGTAATGTCTTATCACAATGCCAAAGCGCGGTAAAATCGAATTAAGTCAAAGTAATATTTCACTTTTTCCTTAAACAAAGCTTCGTAGAACTAGAACATTCGTTAAGTCGAACAGTGTTCCCCAGTCCCTTTGAAATTTGAGTTATTGGGAGTAAACTGTAGTGTCATAGACATTCGTTGAGGTAAACTTCCCTTGACAACTCTACTCTTTTTAACTTGCTCTAAATATGAATTTTAATCGGCTTTAAATTTTTTTCTAATATTTTCCTTTTCCAGAAAATTCTTTTGCAACGCTCAAACTCAAAGATTTGATATATTCCAAATGAAATAGAACAAGAGGCTACACAAAACAGAAGTAACAATTAATTTCTCGTTAGAACATGTCAACACCAGCAAAAAGTCTTTATAAACATGGTGCCCCATAACAAATGCCTCAATTTCATAACTCTTCAGTAAGATTGTTGGCATTGAACCAACTTCTAACATCTCTTGAATCGTTGGTTTTTCCGCAGCCATGCTTACAGAAGGCTCAAAGCAAAGAAAGAAAAAATACTCTCGCTAACAATAACTTATGCCGTCCAATTTAGATGTCCTTGCATTGTATGAAAACGGGGAATTTATTTCTTTATTTCTTTTCATTTTTAGGTATGGAATCTCCTTCAAAACGATTTCAGGGGAATCAAATTCGGTTACGGATGAAATGACGGCGCCGTGGAATGAAACGACCTTGCCAACCATTCTCTCAAGATACCCGCTTAAAAACATTTTTAATGCGGATGAATTCGGCCTTTTTAGCAACTGCCTCCCGGACAAAACGTATCATTTCAAGAAGGAGAAGTGTAGCGGTGGAAAGCATAGCAAGGTTTGTCTTACAGGAATGGCGGGTGGCAATGCAAAAGGTGAGAGGCTCCAAATGTTCACTATTGACAAGTCGAAAATTCCCAGGTGCTTCGAAGGGATAAAGAGTCTTCCCTGTTGCTATAGATCCCAACAGAAAAGCTGGATGTCATCCGAAATCTTCGAGGAATGGGTAAATGAAATCGATCGCAGTTTTGGGAAAAAGAAGAGAAAGATAGCTCTAATTGTGGATAATTGCCCGGCCCACCCCCACGTCGGGAAGCTTGAATGGGTCGACCTCATTTTTCGGCCACCCAACACCACTTCAATGACCCAACCAATGTACCAAGGGGTCATTCGATCGCTTAAAGCAAAATACCGCAAGCTTGCCGTCCAAAAGCACCTTGAGCAGTTGGATAAAGAAAATGGACTTTTGAAGTTTTCAATTTTGACCGCTATGACAATGCTTAACAAAGCCTGGAACGCCATCCCTGATCAAACATTTGAGAATTGTTTCAAGAAAGCTGGCATTTCAGATGGATCAGTTGAGAAAGCCTTGAATGATAGCGATGATCGATTCCAGGGCCTTGATGTCGAGGTTGAAGAAAACACAATCAGCGCTCTACAGAGTGATCTGCAAAAGTTAAGCGAAAAGTTCAATGTCAGTGTTGACGTTACAGCAGACGAATTGGTTGATTTGGATTCGGATGTTTCTGTTTCTGGAGTTCTGTCTGACGCAGACATCATCAATGACGTCATCGGGTGCGTCGAGATCGAAGATGATGAAGCAGAGGATGAGGATGTTCCCGAAGAAGATATCAGATTGAGTAAGCCTTCCTATGCGGAAGTCGTGAAAGCCATTTCGATTGTCGAGAGTTACAGCGTTTTTACGACCTTTGGTGATGATCTCCGGAAAACACTTTGTGATGCCACACGGATTGTGGAAAGGGCTCACATCGCAAATACAAAACAATCAAATATTGATCAATTTTTCCAATAGATTTTCCAATTTTTGTCTACAGAAAAGATATTACTGATACTCCTGAAATCATTTTTGTCACTTTTTGATCTTTCTAATTTCTCTCCGTAATTCGATTTTTAGCTAGCTTAAGTCGATAATTCGAATTAGAGCGACTTTCTATAATTCGAATCTCTCTGTAATTTGAATAAATTATTTTCCCCCTTGAAATTTGAATTAGCGAGAGTCTACTGTATGCAGTTCAATCAGCACTGTTGCAGGAATACGAATAAAACTCATCTGGGTTTAATTCATTTAGTCACAGCAGCAGTAGGCAGGTTGATTTCAGATAGTCTTAGTTTTTCATCTTTCCGACATACACATTTATGTAATAGGTGAGTAAGGGTGAAAATACATGTTTATTACATATATAAATATTATTATTATATATATTATTATTATATTACTATTATATATTATTTCCTTTTTCAAAATAGAGTGCTCCAAACGCAGATAAGCAGAGCAATATAGTTCATAGGTAGTCAATGAAAAAACGCAAAACTTTCCACTATAAACAGTTTTATCCTCTCTCAAGGAATCTTTATTTGAAATAAAAAAGTATTATCTTCAAAGATAATCAATGAGAATGTTATTTATAACATCATAGATGGAGGGGCAGTCATTCAAAAGTATATTTGTTAATGTCTGCACTTCGTAATAAGTTCATTTCTATGGTTTAAAATGTTATACTCGTCGTAACTGGCAATTTCAAGATTGGTCTAAGATAAGACACATAGTTTAAAATCTCGAACTTACTATTTGAAATAGCTGTCTTTTTATTTACAGTTGGAGTAGAGTATTCTCAAACATCGTTCTTTTGCAGACAGGAGCTTGGCAACAATAAGAACTCTTTGGTGTACTGGAACAACCACCTTATTGAAATTTGCGATTACTGTACTTGCTAACCCAGTAGTAGTTAGAAGACCAAATAGGACTGTTGAGTTTGATGACAGTCTTTTTACCCGGCGTAAAACGAACCATAGGAGACACTTACCCAGGAGTGGGTATTTGGCGAGATATGCAAAGAAATGAAGGACTACTTTGTGTACAGCGTTCCAGATTGCAGCGAAGCAACGTTGCTACCAATTATTCAAACCTTAAAGATGCCGGGCTTTGAAATGTATTTATCTTTTTTCGACTTAAAAAAATTACTGTAACTGCAAAATGTATTTATATTTTGTTTACGTAATACGGATTTAATTATTATTTCTAAGTTTGATCGTGATTAAGTACAACAGGTTTAAGGCAATGGTATAGACTTTTCCTATCTTCATTGGTTATTTCGGTATAGTTGTGAAAATTGAAAGGCTTCTGTGTAAAGTTGTTTTTATTGATGGGTAAAAATTTCTCACGTCGAATATAATAAATTTATGTTTCTTTTTATCAGGTATTATTACAAAGCAATCTATTATTGTATTTGAATCTTTTCATTGGTTCACATTTCTTTTTTTCTCATAGGTTACTCTTGATTCTATTTACCTTGCTAATTCAGCACATTTCATTTTTTGCTGGGTTGACTAATCTAATTTTTGTATTGTTTAGGAAATTAAATTTTTGGTCTCTAAGACTGATAAATGAATTGTTTTGCAGTTTACAAGCATTCTATTCATAATGTCGTCATACTCGATAATTTCCTTTCCATTATTATTCATCATTTTGTAAATGTTGTTACTAACTTGTATATATATACATATTTATACTTTATAGTCTTTGCCATTTCGGGTAGATGCTTTTAGAAAACCATAAGTTCCTTTGCTTGCGGTGGGCATTTAAAGGTTTTTAATCCAAAATTACAGACTTAATTACACTTTCGTCTTTATACTCTTTTTTAAAGAAGAAGAATTTTCATCGTAAACGTTTGATGACAAGTTCAATTTTAGAACTCGTTTGTAGCTTATATTTAAGTTTCAACTCAACATTTTTAGAGAGAGCATGAAAGTCTTGGTATTGAAAAGTTATGCATTTTTTCATTGGCTACCTTTCTATTGTATTTCATTTATATGTATATATATATATATATATATATATATATATATATATATATATATATATATATATATATATATATATATATGTGTGTGTGTATGTATAATGCGATTCTCTATATCATTAAGTATAAAAACACACTGATTCACTCAACAAATTNCTTTGCCATTTCGGGTAGATGCTTTTAGAAAACCATAAGTTCCTTTGCTTGCGGTGGGCATTTAAAGGTTTTTAATCCAAAATTACAGACTTAATTACACTTTCGTCTTTATACTCTTTTTTAAAGAAGAAGAATTTTCATCGTAAACGTTTGATGACAAGTTCAATTTTAGAACTCGTTTGTAGCTTATATTTAAGTTTCAACTCAACATTTTTAGAGAGAGCATGAAAGTCTTGGTATTGAAAAGTTATGCATTTTTTCATTGGCTACCTTTCTATTGTATTTCATTTATATGTATATATATATATTTATATGTGTGTGTGTATGTATAATGCGAAGTCTCCATATCATTAAGTATAAAATCACACTGATTCACTCAAAAAATTACTTAAGTAGCTTCACTTGAACACCAAACTGTAATATATTTGAAAATTTATAACTAAATTAAAGAAAACTATTGCGTTTTATACACATATAGTAAACTTTGTGTCAAAGTTATATAATCTTGCAAACAAAGTCATGCATCTCGAGTATGATTCAAAATTATCAGATGTGTAGGTAAATTTTCAGATATTTCCAAGTTATTTGTCTTTCTAATTTTTTTTTATACAAGACCTGAGTGGACAGTATTATCTGATAATTGCAGTGGCATGCTCAGAAGAGAAGAAATTGAATTTATCTAATTTAGTTAGACCTTGTTAATATAGCTGAAAAATGAATTAAAGCCGAGTAGCTTTACGAGCTACACAGCACTGTCGAGAATATTAAATGTGTTACCCATATGTAGAGGCTTATGAAAGAATAAGCTTAGAAATTAATTGTTCAGAAAAAAAATCAAGACATTAGGTCAACAAAGTTAGCAACTAACTACTAATTTTTAGAAGTACGGTTTTACTTTTATTAAAATTAATATTTTAACTACTATTGTTTATGCTCAAGAACGATTTCGTGGCTAAGATTGCATTACTAGTCGAAATAGCTAAAGTAAAAGAAGGGGTGCGACCATATAGCAATGAAATTTTATATGCTAATATAATTACAAGTACTGTGGAGGATCTAATATCCAAGAAGGCGAGACATTATCTATCGTAGTAGAGCAAATTAACGAGTCACAAAATTTAAGCAAATTTCCTCCTCCTTCGTATAACTGTTTACCATGTTATACTAATAAACATGTTTTTTAAGTGATAACGTAAGTTTCATTTAGCCTTAAATGACCAGATATTAATTTTGTGAGAAAAAAATCAACATTTCTAAAAAAAATAAGCCAAAGGAATTGGTAAAACACTTATTTTATGTGAAAAATATTGTATTTCTAGAGTCAATTATCCTTTAATACTACATTACCTTCCTTGCTCTCACTTTAATGATTATCATTGATATATTGAAGGATTTCTGCAGAAACATTCAGGTACTCCCTATATTCTGAGTAAAATACTTTTTCCGCGTGACCTAATTAATAGTTCTACTGCCGTTTTATTTTTCCATCTTACCGCCACGGTAATGATAATTTCCAATCAAACATGCTTCAGTGAAGGAGACTTTGGAGACGTTGATTTTACTTTTACAGAAAATTCGTCTCCCTCGGTTACGGCGTAACCGATATTGGGACTCATTTCGTGAGGTACATCACATACAGGTAAAACGGTTTTTCTAGCAACAACAAAGCGAGTAAAGGAAATATAAGGAGTTATTGTTGATAGTTGATATTTTGTTACAAATAACTTTTTCCATTTCTTTAATACACGGTAAACCCTCTGAAACCAGTAGTAAGCGTGTATGTTATTGTAACGGACGACGCTTTTGATTTTGTCTGATAAAAATAATGTTCGCACCAGTGTGCAATAAAGAATGCTGTATTTCTATATTATGCTTTGAGTGTTTTCAGTCAAATTACCATTTTCCACTAAATCATATTTTTCCTATAAATGAAGTAAAAATACAATTAGTGTAAAATGGCCCTAGTATATTCAATTGCTTCTTTGATATGCACACATGTGAAGAGCTTTACAGTGTAAACGCTTGCGTGCCAAGTAACTGCAGCAATGTCATAAAATATCTTGAAATACTTCAACAAAAATAAGTATGACAGACAAGGACATTAGTGCCTAAAGACAAATCATTGGTGCTTACTTATTCAGGCTTATCTTTTCAAGAAGAACTCCTCGTCAAGGAAGAAATTTCTAATGCTGTCGGAACAAGGAAGACTCACCAGGACGCCTCAGGACAATAATTTTTGTAAAATATTAGCCAAGTTCTATTTCCTGTTGTTGTGTAGAAATATCTTAAGTATACGTATGCGACAGGAAACAGCAAATTGTTGTATTATGGAAGCTACAACATTACGTGCATTTTGAGGCGAAAATTGTCTAACCCAGTAGACAATTATCACATTTTTATGTCCGTTTAATAGATATCTGTTGTTATCCTACATCTCTGATTAACTTAAAAAAAAATCCTACTATTTCAATTATGTTATACGTAGGTGATCATAAAAAACTTTTTTACTACATATTGGCATTTTATACCTGATGTTTTGAGCGTATACTTTACGTTTAATGGAGCTAAGGTTGTTTGAAGGTGATGAAAGATAAGAATAATACTTTTACATTTATTTACAAGCTGAAAAACCCCCGCAGATATTATTCAATATTCAATAATGATTTACCTACTAGCCAGATTACTTTATTGTTTAAATCCAATTTGAAATTTGGAAAGACAAGCTCTTGTCTGATTTAGGTATTTTTAGTAAGATGCAATTCATAAATCTAAAAAAGGAGGAGTAAGTAAAGGTCACTATAATTATTTTCTACAACCATATACTTTTATTGGCTGCTTTAATGAATGTTAAGCATTGATCTTCTCATTCCCTTACAAATACTTTACCATCTCGATATTTTATGGCTGGCAATGAAACTTCAAAAGGAGCGCAATAAAATGGAATTTAAGCAAAAGTGGAATTTTTAAACATTTGCATTAACTATGCTTAATTCCAAATACTGATCCATCATTTTACAGATATTTGTTGAAGAAAATATAACAACCACAATATACAAATTTCAATCGAGAAAGTTATTTGGAAAACAAAAGATTTGTTGAAGCATACGTCTACCTGTTACTTCATCCTAAAGTAAAAATTGACAAAGACGTAATTAGATTTATGTGGTATATTGCCAGAATTAATAAATTTTAATAGTAGATTATTTAAATATTGTTTGTTTTTCTTTTGAGATGCTGCTTTTTCCATTCTGTAAGCCTAGCTCATGCAAACAAAAAAATTGAATTGCAAATATATTTGTTGAAGTATTTGCTGGAGCTAAAGAGATTAATGGACTCAACAGAGCTAGTTGGGAACATTTACTGGATGAAACATAACAAAAGAAAAATTGAGGATTAGAAAATGGAAGAAAATGAAAAGTAGAAAAAGCCCCTTAATTTCTGCACTGGTGTTTTTGCTCAAGTTGGTTGTAGAACTTGCTCTTAAATCCTAGATGAATGTTTTTTAAAAGGTATCAACCAAACTAACCTGCAGTGTCAGTAATTAGTATCACACCAACACTTAAATTTAAGCCCTTTTAAATTTTAGTTCTTGACTAGCAATACCTTCTCTCTAGGTAATAAAACAATTTTTGGAAGGCGTTGGCTAAATGTAAGACCTTTAAAGATAAGAGCTACTGACGAGTATAAGTGGTAGCTTGCAGGCTTGCTAGGAGTGAACAAGAAGGAAACCACTATGTGAGCTTCTTAAGAGAATTGGCTTTGTCACATGGCACAGAAGGTAGAATTGCATCAAATTATTATCTTCAGGAAAATCCAGATTATGGCTGCGTTTGTCACATAAAAAGAGGTCAAATGGATTACTAGAAAGGGAGTAAGATTTACTGTTGTCCTTAAACAACTATAAATAAAAGTAGTATGACTAGACACCACATTCAAAATCCAATTGTTAACTACAGGATAATTTTCAACATTGTCAATATAATTCACGGGACAGCACTTGTCTAAAAGGGCGGGGAAAAAAATATTAAAGTTCGACGATCAGATACCGTCCTAGTTCTAACCATAAACGATGCCGACTAGGGATCAGCGGGCGTTATTGTATGACCCCGTTGGCACCTTATGGGAAACCCAAGTTTTTGGGTTCCGGGGGAAGTATGGTTGCAAATCTGAAACTTAAAGGAATTGACGGAAGGGCACCACCAGGAGTGGAGCCTGCGGCTTAATTTGACGCAACACGGGAAATCTCACCAGGTCCAGACATAGTAAGGATTGACAGATTGAGAGCTCTTTCTTGATCCTATGGGTGGTGGTGCATGGCCGTTCTTNAGAATTGGCTTTGTCACATGGCACAGAAGGTAGAATTGCATCAAATTATTATCTTCAGGAAAATCCAGATTATGGCTGCGTTTGTCACATAAAAAGAGGTCAAATGGATTACTAGAAAGGGAGTAAGATTTACTGTTGTCCTTAAACAACTATAAATAAAAGTAGTATGACTAGACACCACATTCAAAATCCAATTGTTAACTACAGGATAATTTTCAACATTGTCAATATAATTCACGGGACAGCACTTGTCTAAAAGGGCGGGAAAAAAAAAATTAAAGGTCATGGAAAACAAACATCTTCAAGGTTTTTTAAGTCATACCACTTTAAACTATTCAAAGGCACGTTTACATTTTCAACATTCAGGCTGAAAGCTAGATGTCTTTTCCTGTAAAGAAACAGATCATGAACACCCAGAAGTAACCAGTAGCAGAAAGTTCGGGGTGAAAATTGCTCTATTATTTCACAAAATTTAGGGGGACATTAACGAGTTTCAGACTGTTTCTGCTCACAATGGCTTAAAAATATATAACTTTGAATTTGCTTGATGGAGTGACTCCAAGAGTAACATCCATCAATAATGCTCAGGAAGACACAAAAGTAATAATAAAATCCCATGTCAAGCTCTACCAAAGATTGTCGTTAAGGCATGTCAAAACTGTTCCATGGACTTTAGCATAGTGTCTTAACGAGGAAACATTTAAAACTGTATCCAGGATATCAATCTGTTGATGAGCTGACACATAACAGTGGCTGAATAGTGAACAAGATTTTGTATCAAACTAGTTGATTTTTCGTGGTTCCATATGAACAATTTCCTGAGGATGCATAATTTGCTTTAAACCTCAAAATGAGTTAGAGGTTCAAATAAATTTTAGAGATGGCTTAGCTTTAAATATTGATTTTTAAACAATTGCCAGTTTTTTAAATGTACATCAAATTATGTCTGCAAAGTATTCAAAAGAGCCGTGGAAAGTTGTTCAACTCAAGGGGGATAAATGTCATTTAGACGGATAAATATACCTAACTCAAAATGAAAGAACAAAACTTGAAAAGTATCCTCCAAAGATACTGTCACTATTCACAATTTTTTCATCTCTTGGTACATACGTGGTAAAAAATAATCAGCGCAATTTGCACTTCGTTTTTTTAAAGTTCGTGTTACAATACGAACAGTGAAGACAAATAGCAGCTATGCAAGTAACAGTGTTGTGTTATTCAGTAATAACCAATTATTCTGCCGCGTCTTTTTGAAATGTCATGCTGCTATCGTGACTAACATGTCATGCTAAATGGAACGTTTGGTGGTGATATTTTTCACAGGACTTTTTTCACCCTCCCTCAATCACGTTATCAACTGCTTTTGTTGACGAGGATAGCAGATAAAATGGTTCTGATGACGTAATCACACTGCGGTCTCATGTAAGATACAATGTGTAACAACCTTCTGGAGAAATTCAAGAATATGAAGTTTTAGAATTGAAACATTCAGGTCAAAGGCAAGAATCAATTGACCTCAAATGTTGGTACTAGAGGATATTTTGACACACTACGATTTGCAAACAGCTTGAGACAATAAAGTTTAAGCTCATTAATAAGCAATATATTTGAACTCAAACTAATTTAGGAAGACACTTCAATATGGAACTGGGCAAGAATGATCACACGAAAATGCTTCTTACCTCGAAGATAGTGTTTAATCTTTTTGGTCTCCTAAATCACAAGAAAAAAAAATATAGACAAAGAAATCCTTTTTAGAAAGAGATAGTTTAATATTTTTATCTATTAATTTAAGACGTGAAGGCTTTCGTATTAGATTCAATTCAAGTTTTAAATGTTCTGAGTATATCTGACGAATATTCAATAAATAGAATATGCCGACCAATATTTAATCTTTATTCTCGGGGAACTGACAAAAGTTTCCTGTAATAAATAGGTGGGGACATATCAGTAGCCCAGTGGCATACTGAAGGTAAAGGTATGAGTTAATCAAGAACAAAGAGGCAGGAAATAAAAATAAAAATGTAAAGATAGTAAAGATGATAAACATGAACACCCCACTAACACCTAAAATGACAGAAGAATCCCAATTAACTAGGAAATACATTGACAAAACGATTTTGACTATGTGGAATTGAGAGAAAGAAGGAAGAAATTGACAAAGGTGACATAAAATAGCAAGAATGATACGAACTCAATAACAAGAACAATAATAACAATTCAGAAAAGCAATGACGAGAGCAAAATCAGCAACAGCACAAAAAATCAGCCTGGTAAATTTTAATCACAAGGCATTTTATTATCAACCATACCTTCCCATTTCTTCACGTTTTGACAATTTTGCAAACGTATTATTATTTATGTTTTAATCACGTCTCTGAACCTTAATCTCCTTTATTTTGTGGCTGTTGCACGCAGTTTCTTATTGTTAGTGGCTTTTAGTTGCTTGTCAACAAGTTAATGCTGATATTGTTACTGTTTGTTTGCTTATCATTGCTATCAACTTGTTTTAGCTTTTTTATGAATGTTGACTTGCATGTGCTCTTTACATTATGTATAACATACATATATCTCTTTTCTTTACAAAACTCAGTTACCATTGTGTAATTACTTTATTTTCAACCATAAATACGATCTACAGATTATATGTATCACAATACCCATTCTTACCATTTGTTATGTTTTGGTCAACAACTTCTAGACACATATGAAAAGTTAAAAATACAGTCCAAAGTCTAAATGATGTTTACAGTGATTCTTAAACTATACATATTGTTGTTTTTACAGCTAATATAAATATTTCAAAAACAGGAAAGAAGCGAAGGGCCAGCAACTGACTCTTCGAAAAACAAAAAAATAAGGTGTCAATGAGTTACTGTATCATTTGTTTTAAAAATGCAATTCAATTCTCAAACACTAGTGACACTAAGGTAGCTCAAAAATCTGTGAGTGAGCGAGGAGTTAAATCAACATCAGTCAAGGCCCCTTACAAAAACTAGGTAATTTGACACCATGTGGTACTTGCAGATACTTTTATTAATAAAACTATTAATAAAGCTACCCCAATCCATCCAGTCTATCAAAGCCTGCTCTGATGTTTGTACTGAGCATAGAAATGCAATTAATTTGTTCATGATTAATCCAACACGCCTTCGTCCCGACTAACAGACTTACCCACTCATTAGTAGATAAAAATGGTAAATATCTGACCTTTGATTCTATTATTGATTTTTTTCTGTATGAATATTGTTTGTTCGTCAAAGTTAAAAACAAATTTATAGCACATGCCTGCTTCATTTTCGCAATAACCATGTAAGGGGTAAGAACTCTGGTGTAGCAGTTACTGCAAAGAAATGCTAACCAAGAGAATCCTAGTTTTAATCTACCACCAATAAAACATTGTAACCTCACATAAAGCTAATGAGTCCCATCGGAAATGTCTCACTACAATCTCTCCTACAGTTCTAAAAAGAGAATCTTCAAAGCCCCTGTCTTGAAAAAAAGGACTTTAAAGAATAAACTAACCTAAAAGTACCTGCTCTTAAACTTCTACAGTTCCTTCAGAGTAGCTTCTATAAGCTTCACAGCTGTATTTAAATAAACAATGAATTTTACTGTCATTTTAGATAACTTAAATTTAACAACGACAATGGTTGTGATATTTGGTTTTACTTCTCTGTTGTTGAATTGGACTAATAATGAAACTACCAAAAAAGCGTTATTGACCTGAATTGCGTTTCTTGAATGTCTCTGCTTTGGTCATATGGTCAGCAGTGGTAATAACAAAGGTGACATCCTGCAAAAATCAGAATGGAAACACCACAAAGGTAGACCAGAGAAAAAATAGATCAGAGATCCTCAAGCTCTGTCTACTTAAATATTTGGTACCGGACATTCCATCTTTGAAGTTAGAGATCCTTGAAAATTCCTTGACCATTCTTTAGTCTTCCTGGAGTTGTACTAAGTGTCCATTACAAATAAAGCAAGTATAAAAAATGTTTTGATTGCACCAAATTATTAATTTATGCCAGCATTGGAATAGGAAAAATGCCTTTAACATCCGTTTGTAACTTGTTAAAAGAAAAGGCCCATTGTTAATTGGGAGAGTTCAACCTTAACAAAATAATGCCCTGTGTGCGACAGACGTAATAGTTTAATAAAATAGGTGTTAGAAAAGTGGTATTAGATAATGTTACTATAAATAAAAGAGTGAGGCCCTTTAAACTAAAGGTGAACGTTTGCAAGGGCAGAGTTAAAAGCTGAACAGAAAACATTGTTTCATAGTGTTTTGAAAATGTCTCGCTTGTCATCTGGGAAGTCTGGGGATGAAGAACGGCTAGGACAGTTTTCTTAATACACAATTACTACATGCATCTGTATGACTGCAGTTGCAAATGCTAAATTGCAATCCCCAACCCTCTTGATATAATTGAAGATATCCAAGGATGAAATTTCCCTATTACCAAGATATTTCGAAATGGACAAATCTAGATCAGTTGTGGAAAGCAACAAAATAATTTATGGCTCAAAATGAAAGATTCTTAAAATCACCTAAAGGCACTGGTTATTAACTGGTTGTTTTCATTAGACGTTCCTTTTCAATTAATTACCCCATAATGCATACCATCTAGCTTGTTACCTATCTTTCACTTTATTTTCTTTTTCAATTCCTAATTACAATTGCATTAACTCTTCATCTGATTCTCTGACGACGTGCCTAAAGAAGCTGACTGCCATTGCTTTGTTAGACATAAGAGGATTCAACTACAAATTTCTTGCAAGATGATCTCTCTCTTTCTCTCTCTCTCTCTCTCTCTCTCTCTCTCTCTCTCTCTCTCTCTCTCTTGTTGGCCAGCGTATGTCCATGTTGCCTTTAGTAATATTCTGTAATACGAAATCTCACAAATAGGAAATTTTTATAGCAACCTTGTCAGAGCAAAAGATTCAACAAGGTGTCAATAATAAATCGTACGTAAGTCTAATCTGAGGCTCTATATCTTTTTAGCAGGTCCTTGTGCTTCCTGAAACTAGCGTGTACTTACGCCATCCCAAAAGTAGTAACTGCAATTTCCTCCAGGTTTTTTCTTGCTTTTGTATGCTCTTTTTACCAAATCCAGAGTAAACCTTTGGTCAGTAAATTTTTTGCACACCCTGAGCATTGAAGCTCTACCAGGTACAAGGGACCATTTTTTGGTTGAAATTCTGATATAAAAACTTGAAAATAGTTAATACCATCAATAAGCTGACTAACATACTAGAATTGTTATGGGGCTGGTACTAAAAGGAGCAACAGCAAACATTCCAAATCACTGTATTATTGCCTCTAATTTTGCTTTGCTTTTGCCAATTATTGTATGTTATTTATGGTTAAGGTTTCTCTCGTCAAAGGCTAATATGTGTCTTGCAGTTCCCTTTCATTTTGTTTCTTTTAACTGCACCTTTGTGCTTGTAGTTTCCTTCTGATCTAGCGTTCAAATCTCACATTATCATGAGTCGTCTGCTTCTACCTTTTTTCCTTCAGAAACCTCGCTGTCATTGAGAAAGTTTAGATAATTTTTTCTATATCTTATTTATAAGATCTACTTTAAGATCACACTTGAAATGTGATCTTATAGTTATCTTTATATTAGATACTTGATGCGTTCCTTGATGAAAATCTTATGAGTTTTTGATTCCAATTGAAACACTGCTAAGAAAGGAGTGTCTTCTCTTTCTTTATTTTCTGTACCAGAAAACGTAGCTTACATGTGCTCAGAATTAGCTTTGTTGACTTAATTTGAACTCCTGTTTGTTTAGAGTGTGTGTTCCCATTACACCTAAAATGTCAACACCCCATTCCATGTTAAAAGATCTTTGTTTCTGATGGTGCATGGATAACTAACCATATGTTTCATAGGTAGAGGAGTTTTCTCTTCTCCTGGTAAGTCAGGAATCAAGTAGTTTACAAACGTCCAATATAAATCAGGGTATTTCCAACATCTGCTAAATTCAACTAAACTACACCATAGTGACAAAAACCGCTCTTGGGCAATGTGGTTTATAAAGGAAAAAATTGGAAACTTGGGACAATTTTTCTCTAAAAAATTTAATAAACTGCATAAAAGTTATAAAACAAAAAACTGCACTGTTAGAACCAAAATATTAATCAGTGTAGATTAATTCCTGTTGGGCTGCCAAACTATAATAATATTATAAATCTATGATTGTTCAACTGATATTTGGAAAGTTACCACCATGTGCCTTTCCATCTTTGTTAGGAGACGTGACAGAAGGCTGCATCAAGATAAACATGACCTTGGTCATAATCCTCAGGTTTTGTGGCAATGAATGAACAGTACTTTATATGACATATTTTCATATGAATTTTTAACATAGTTCAGAATATAGTGACCATTGTCCATATAGTGTTTCGGAAAAACATGATAAGTAAAAATGAAAATTATGACAGTCTTAGTGACTTTATGCCATGTATTGTACTTCAACATAAAAAAACCCCAAGTACAACTTACCACTTAATCCGTAAACTAGGTATAAATTTTTTTTTCAAACCCACTGACTCTTAAAACTATCTTCATAGTAACTCTTACAACCTTAATCCTGATGTGCACTTTTTTTCCAACACCTTTTATTTTACAAATTAATAATTATTATCTTTAATAATTTTGACGATAAAAATAAGAAATCCTATAACACAGCCCAACAAAAAAGCCCTTTTCTTCCATTGTTTCAAAAAAGGGTCATTTATACTAATTTGATGGTGCTAATTCCAAATATTCAATCCGAAATGCCCTATCGCGTCAGTTTTTTTGAGTTATTTGTATGCTTTGTTTCTCAAAATAGTGACAAAAAGTGGTTATTTTGCATTATATTTGTTGAAGCTAGTTGCTAGTAATATGCATTACAAAATATACTTAAGGTTGTTTTCACCCCCATTTATTCCTGTTTAAACAGTTTTAATTTAATTATCCTGTTCAGTATCCACTGCTTTTCTTACTTTCTTCTTTTAATGGGCAAGGACATCTGGCATCTTGTTTGTGAAAGTAAAAGTCACACAGCAACACAAGGAAAGGTACCATGTAGGTGAATTGACAGTTAGTAACCTGTGATCTGTTATTGGTGAGAGTTGTCAATTTGGTTGCTGCCAAAATGTCTTCTGCGAGAAGAAAAGGCTTAAACAATCCAGATATATTTTGTTACATCGTGGTAATTTTACCTTGGTGAAGCAAAGTATGAAAATTACAGAGTTTGTAAAAAGGGCTTATCTTGCCTATTTCAAGATTAAGGTTGGAAATCAAGATAAGCCATGGACACCTCACATTGCTTGTAAAACTTGCATCGAGGCTTTAAGGCAATGTACTGCCGGAAAGCGAAAAAATTTGCCAGTTGGAATTCCTATGCTTTGGAGAGAACAGAAGAATCATTCCGATGATTGCTATTTTTGCCTGATTAATTTCTCCGGCTTCAATGCAAAAAATAAACACCTCCTTGAATACCCAAATTTATACTCTGCAATCAGGCCCTTACCCCATTCCACCAAAATTCCTGTAGCTCTTTTTAGCAAACTTCCAGAACTTTCAGACGGTGAGGATTCGAATCTACCTGAGGAGACTCAATATGACTCCACCGACCCTGATTTTCCACAGCCATCGTCGTCAACATCATTTTAAAGATGTACTCAACACGGGTTAAATGATATAATTCGTGACTTTGCACTTTCAAAGGAATCATTCGAATTGTTGGCGTTAGGATTGAATAAAAAACAGCTATTACTCCCAGAAACCATAATATCTTTCTATCGCAACAGAGAATCAGAATTTTTTATGTTTTTTGATTTGAGAAACTACTTTGTTCACTGTGTTGACATAGAAGGCCTTTTGCACGCTATGGGTGTCTCACAGTATAATCCTAGCGATTGGAGACTTTTCATTGACAGTTCAAAATGAAGTTTGAAATGTGTTCTCCTCTACAATGGAAACGAGTTTGGTGCTATGCCTATCGGACATTCAGTGTATTTGAAGGAAGAATACAAAAGCATTAAAATGGTAATGAAGATGCTTAACTACAATCTTGGTTAACTTTCTCCTTGGTCAATAGAACGGCCATAAAAAGTATCCATGTTTTCTTTGTTTATGGGACAGTAGAGTTAAGTGTGAGCATTGGATAAGAAAGGAGTGGCCATCGAGGAAAACTTTATGCATGGGATCGCAAAACATCATTAATGAACCATTGGTTAATAGGAAAAAAGTTATTTTTCCCTCGTTGACTTGGGCTTTTAAAGCAGTTTGTCAAAGTATTGAATAGAGAAGGCAATTGTTCTGACTACATTTGTAAAAGGTTACTGGGTCTGAGTTATGAAAAAATTAAAGCGGATATATTTGATGGGCCCCAAATTCGAAAGTTGGTGAAGGACAATCACTTTATTACCACAATGTCAGAAATTGAATTAAGGGCTTGGTTGACCTTCGCAGATGTAGTTAAAAACTTTCTAGGTAACACTAAAAGCCCTAACTACATTTATATTGTTAACGAAATCGTTAGAGTTTCCAAATTTTAGGATGCAACACGAGCATCAAAATTCACTACTTGCATAGTCACCTGGATGATGTTGTTCGTAATCTTGGTGCCCCAAGCGAAGAACAAGGTGAACGCTTTCATCAAGATATAACAGTGATGGAAGAGCGCTATCAAGGCAGATGGGACATCTACATGATAGCTGATTACTGCTGGTCATTAAAGAGAGACTGTCCCACCAAACAGCATTCTAGGAAATCCTACAAGAGAAAATTCCTGAGATCTGAGGGGTGTATGTAAAATATTAGTAAATAAAAATAGATTTTGAGGATCAATCGATGATCTCTCACCTATTAAGCCTATNGCTGGTCATTAAAGAGAGACTGTCCCACCAAACAGCATTCTAGGAAATCCTACAAGAGAAAATTCCTGAGATCTGAGGGGTGTATGTAAAATATTAGTAAATAAAAATAGATTTTGAGGATCAATCGATGATCTCTCACCTATTAAGCCTATCTTAAGAATAGAATTCAACTTCAGAATAACTTTTCATTCTTCCAACTAGATTAGATTTTGTGGCAAAATTTTAACAATTAAAAATATTTTTTAACCTGCTAATCTTGATAAAGTATCAATAGCCTTGTGCCTATCGCAAGGTTTTCATCTGATTTTAATAATTTTTGCAACAAAAAATGGAAAAAACCCTAAATTTTTAATTTAAAATTTTTTTAAATAATAAAATTATGCTGAAATGACACATTTTGATCAAAGTGCCAAAATTTGGAGCTTTAATTGTTAAAAAGTGTGATATGATAGAGAAAAATGAATTAGATTTTTGAAATTAGAATGCCCGTATTATATAGAATCAGTTATCAAAACCAAAATCATTTTTGGGCTGTGTAATCTTCTTTGATGAACTTTACTTTGTAATGACAACCTTCAGAATAACCACTATTCAAATTGTTTCGATAGCTGTATTCTTCGGATGGACCAAAGTATTACCTCTTTAAAGCTTTAACAGTACAGAAATGTCATTATCTCTTCTTTCCTGAGCAAGTATTGACCATTCTAAATAATCAAGACTGAAAACTTTTAAAAGATTGTAAGGCAAGAGTTCTGTAAGGTAACTCGCTTTCAAAGAATTTATTGCATAGAGTTTTATTTTACTGTCATAATATTGTGGGTTTGCTTTTTCCTTTTGTAACTTAATTTAGGTTTACAAAAAAATATTCCGTCAGTGAAAACAAAAGTTGTTTATACAGTGATGGTTTATTTGATGATGGTTTTACCATGTATTTATTACTATGATGAACTAAAATTGGTTTTATTATAATAAATGATGGTCATTAAACAAGTAGACGGTACAAATGTTGTCTGCGCTAAGAGCAAGAGAGGTGTAAAAAGAGGACTGAGAAGCAGAGGCCTAAAATCTTACAGTACTGCGTCTCTTCACAACCACTGGAAACGATGACATAAAAGTGAATTCGATTCTACAAATGCGGAATTCGAAAAAGGAATGAAAAAATGAATGATAAAATTTCTTGTTACTCACTTACAAAGAAAAAAAGCTTGAAGAAATGAGTAGTATTCAAACAAAACTTGTAATTAGCTTTAAAGCAGCAAAAATTTGAGACATCGACGACTCCCGCTCAAAAGCGATAACAAAGAAGATTGTGAAAATGATGGTATCTGACAACCAGCCTTTTCCAATTGTCGAGAATCAAGGCTTTATTGAACTTCTTGCTCATTTGGAACACCGCTACCTCATTCCAAGCCGGAAGTACTTCACACAGGAGGCAATTGCAAAGCTTTGTTATAGTGTGGCATCTTCTATTGCCAATCAACTGAATTATGAAAAGTTTATCTCAATTGTTTCAGATCTCTGGACGTACTCATATTCAAACGAGTTCTTCATTTCGTTAACTAGACATGGGCTGGGCGACGACTTTAACAGTAAAAGTTGAATGTTCAATGCAAACAGTTTTTCAGGAAGACACACGGTCCTTTAATTGAATTAGCTTTTCGTTAAAAACTCCAGATGCTTGTGCGTGATGGTGCCTCCAACATTGCACATGGGCCATACTTCACAAGAACACGACGATTTCATGTTGGCGAAAGGTTATTTATTAAGTACTCTTTTAGATCCAAGATTTTAAGTAAGGTACATGCGACGGAAATCATTTTCTGATAGAAAAACGATGCTGTTGCATGAAATTCAAAAAATTGCCAAACAAAAAAATGGAAGAAGAAAGTATAGGGGATCGGATAAAAAGTGATGGAAATGAGCCTTTGGCAACGAAAAGGAAGATAAACTCCTTGTATGAAGACATTCATATAGAATTCTCATCTTGCTATAAGAAAGTATTTGATAAGTCAGAAGACAGCATGTTGAAGGAAGAGAGGAAATATTAGCTTTTCCTTTCTCGAAATTGAAAGAAAAGAAAACCTATTTGTTTTGTGGAAACAAAATAAAGCTGCATTTTCTCACAAACAGTAACGCTCTGCGCCTCCCTCAATTTTGTGCTGAGAAACGGAATTTTCTGAGGCTGGTAACTGGAAATAGAATAAAATCAGGAAAACCACCAGGATTTTATATTATTCCAGTCTGACCAGGATACCCTGTAAAACAGAGATCCGACACCGGATTTACCAATATGTCGGATATGCGGTACACTTCTAATAACCATTGAGTAAAGTAAAAGATACTTAGCCTAATGAGGTCGATAAAGGAACAAACAACTTGAGGGCAAGTGCATAGAACAAACATATTAAACCATGACCCTTATTAACAAAATTGACTTGTAAACAACAAACTGGGATAGCCAATATAGAGCCCAAGACGCCAAATAACTTATAAAAAAAAGTCAACTCATCTATTTTAGGAACAATGTGGTTGATGATGATATGGGTTAAATGGGTTAAATGAAGCGCCGAAAGAACTAAAGACAGATAACGAGAATAGGAAAGAAAATGTAAAATACAATTAAATACACCAATGAAAAATACCCAGTTCATACAAAAACAATATATAGAAGAAACAAAACAAGAGAAGCAGTTTCAAGCACTTTCAGTTCTTCCCCTGAAGTTAAACGAAGTAACACCTGTTTAATAATGATAAGACGATCATATACAACAAAAAATGCAACAACAAAAGTAATTCTTTATCTCTTCACTACATATATCACGATAAGGGTTCACAAGCTGACTGCCAACTTTTTCTTGTCAGAGTGACTATCAGACAAGGTCTAACATACTTTTCAATTAAAGATCTTGTTTGTGATTCCTGCGTTGTGAAATAAAAATATTTAATTTAGTAAAATACTGTTTTAAGATCATGTTATTTTGAACCAATACAAAAATCACCTGTCGTGTGTAATAAGAAGCATAAATATTGACTTTTCATATGCAAAGCATTAAAATGAGTTTAATCATGGACAGTATAATCTGAGAATTTGCTGTATAACATCTTAAAAATACTAAATGAGATAGGCTTTCGTAGGCTTTTGTGTGCTTAAAGTGGCTCGGGATAGGAGACAATATAATTGTTAACTTATGGTCTTTCCATCTTTTAGGTGCAAGAGGTTACTGTAAAATGTTTTCGAAAAAGGGGTGGCAGCGGCTGAAAATTACGACGAAAGATAAACTGACATTTAATATCTGTTTCTTTCTTTTAATATTTTTCAAGCTGAAGTCATGTCTCACACCGAAAATTCTCCGAACCTCGGTACCACAGATGTTTCTACAAGCTAAGAGCTGTTTGTCAGACCTAAAATTAACATCGCATAACTTTTCCTTCTTATAACAATTGCACCTGTTCTTAGATATAAAACTAAAACTAGAATTGGTTTCGTTTGAAACATAAATTGTTTCCATATTAAATACACGATTACTAAAGTTACGTAATCACCAATCTCCTACACAGTGAATGTGGAAGTAAAACGGAGTTTATCTTCCTTACTTTGTAATAAAGCTAAGGGTGTGTTTTTTCACACAGGATAACAAATAAACAAGCTTGACAACATAGAAAAAAGAAAAATGAATAAAACAACAGAAAATGTGAATATCACGCTGATTAACAGAGTAAGTCGGTGTGAATAGCAATATTACAGTTTAATTAAAATTATATAGTCATTAAATTTTTGTCATAAACTGCATGTTAATAAATAAGAACTTTAAGAGATTTTGTTCACTTACAACTATAAATATAAACATTTAGAGTAACTCCTGCCGGAGTACGGTAAAGGCTGAAGCACCAAATGTCTTCTCGTCATTATTTGACAAAGTCATTTTCTTTGCTTAAATGCTTTAGAAGCTCTTTTACATTAAAAGACTCATAGAAATTCTTAATTTGAGGATACAAATATGTAATATTGCTTGTTAAAACAAAAATCCAGAAAATAATTTTAAGAGATACAAATATTTTCTGATTTCATTTCCTTTATTTCAAAAAATTTTTTAGATGACATGTAACTGTAGGTAGTGTCATTCAATCTGCTTAATTTCTTTCACGTCAAAGAAGTTCCGAAGATGAAACCTGAAAATTATAAACTCATTTAAAAATGATATTTACATATTTATTTTTGACTGCAACTTTTTCAAATGTTTAAAGGTTATCAAGAAGCGCCCATAAAGTATGTTTTAGGCAAAGAGGGAAAGTGAATATGAAACCAGGAGTAAATTCGACTGATTTTCTCTGATTATCTTTTCGGTCAGTGGTGAGAAGTGAGACGAAACGTTCCAACTGCGTGAGAATATGAAGGACGTATTTTTTTACATGCAATACAAGTACCTTTTAGAGTATCTTTTAAAGTTTTGTTTTCCGTTTTCTAAAAGGGCACAAAGCCATATAATATTAAGATTTTTAGTTGGCGTTAGCCTTTAAATCTTAGATTTTCAACGAAGATGTGTAAAAATCTATGAAATTTAGAAATTTGTTTCTACTCTTCAAGTGGATCGCCTTGTTCTATATCGCACCTACAACATTCCCTTATCGATGAATCTTCCTTGTATGTCACTTTCTTTTAAAGTTAGTCGTTTGCAAAGAGATCTGAAAGAGTTAGCCTTTCTCTTTTAGTTAAAATAGATTCCATTTCAAACAAAAATTTTTTTGGCGGCAATCTTAAAGCAAAGAAGACATTTTTTAAGAAATTAATAGATATCACCAAGAAATACTTTCTGTTCTTGAGAAGATTAGAAATTTACCAACGGAAAGATTTGGGCAAATTCCGAATAATCCCTTTGTACAACGCTTTCCCCAATTAAACTAAGGTCATGAAACTTGAAGTTGCTCACAATCAAATGCTTCTTTTTATCTCGTCATATGTTTCTTGTTGCCTTGCAAAAGGTCTAGTTACTAAGCTTACTCACTATGCTCTATTTTCGTTCAAATATTGACCACTGGTTGTTTGGAAGCAATTTTCACTAGGTCATGAAAAGTACATAGATATACTGTATATATTTACTGAAATGTAGTTTTAATTGGCTGAAAATAACAGATTTGTTTTCCCTGCTATTTTCATAAACTACTGTCAATCTATTTGAAAAAAAAGACCTTATGTCAAAATATGTTTGTCATGTACAGTGAAACTACCATTTTAAATCTTCCTTTTTGTAATTATGTCTTTCAAATTTGCCTTATTCAGCTGGAATGAGCAGCCACGAGAATTGTTTCTCTGTGTGTCACCCTTGTCTCGTATTTGTAAGGTCATTGCCTGGCCATTTACACAAATTCCCCGAATATGCATATGTTGTTGCAAATACTGCACACCAGACTCTTGCTTTTGCACAACACCAGAAAGAGACAAAAAATTCATTTTTACTGAACTCAACTTATTCACCTTCAACAACAAACGTATTTAGACATAGAGAAGAAAATCAGACACATAAATAGAGAGCTCTCTATAAAGGAGATTGACAAATTTATAGAAAAGAAATGAGGGCTTAAATGGGAGATTTTTCTAACCCTGCAGCATAGTAGCTACTTCAGTAGTATTATAAAGACTTGCTTACTTTCATGCGTACCTTTTCTGAAGCTTGACACAATAAATTGACGTTAAAAATGAGATTTCGTATTGGAACAGGGGGAAATAACCGAAAAGTACTAAAAGTTATTTGTCATTAATCTTATTTTTGCTGGGGTCATCTGGTGGCTTGCGTTTTACCTATGATTGATCCTACCTATGATAACTGCTTTAGTATTCTTATTAACCCGTGCGGAGTTGTTGAGTATAGAAAAATGTTATGTACTAACACATTTATGTATATAAGAATAACTGTGAACTTTACCCTAAGGTTACTCAATGTTTCCAGCGCTATTGTAGTTTTGATTTAAAAGAAACAGACAGACAAAATTTAGCAGTAACTTAGAGTTTCATGTTTCTTCAACAATTATCAAACTGTATATGACTACAACAGAAAACTAGAATACCAATGTATTAAATTACACAATCCTGATCAATACCCATATGGGAATGGAGGCTAAACATACAGTTATTTTATGTTTCCGATTATGTATTTGTTCCAATGCCGGCATTTGGTTATTAATTCGTCCCTTATGTTTAGAATTTCCTTAGAGTCGGACCTAATAACAAACATTTTTCCGATAAACAAAAATGGCAGCGTCTTGAAGCATAGTTTTATGGTGTTGCCCTTGTAGTTATTAACTATTTAATGATGAAATCTCAAGTTTCATCTTTCAATTTCCATTGGTCATGTGAAGCAACTCAACAATAATCATTTACCTTCTACTGAGAGTAATGAAAGTGTCCACATGCGTTGAAGAGGCTGGAAAATACGTGCAAGAAAACAAATGGTTTTCTCCAATAATCAACAGATGCTTAAAACTCATGTAACAGTTGCAAAGGATGAGGACATTTTCAGCAAAATTTGAGATTGTTGAAAGCTGCATACTTCCAACTGTCAACGATGAAGGAGTAAACGAGCTGATCTTACTAGTAAATTAAAAGGAATTGAAAGATGTAATGGGTTTGGAAGAGGTTATATAAAAGTTATCGTGTCGTATTGTCTGGTAACCCGAGGACAATTTTTACAAAAAAAATTCTTATGTGTTTTCCGTACTATATGGGTAATCCAAGCTCAAATTTTAAAACCAGTTTTTATTTTATTTTAATTAGTCAGCTGTCTTCATGAGAAATGTCAGTGAGAAGTTTATAGTCTTACAGAATAACAGGCAGTAAATAAAAAAAGCCTAATATTAGCATTTACTACTACCTAAATTGAATCAGTTTTTCTCTTGAGGTACATAGTTAGGATTTGAGTTTTCAGACACTTTGTAACATTTTTGGGTTGTGGTGGCAACCAACTTGTATCGTTAAGAATTTGCGTGTTTTTGTTGTGCCGTATAACTTTAAAACACAATCATTGAGTAGTTAGCTTTAGAACATTTTAGCCACATATAAGCTCATACTTTTGCATTAGGATGATTGTTTTGTGTACCAATATTATCATCTTAAAAATGTGGTTCATACACCAGACAATACGGCATTTTTCTATAAGACAACGTAACATCAAAAATCTCTATAAATTACTTTTCCCTTTTCCGAATTTTGGCAGCTCAAAAAATTGTCACTGCACAGTAACATGCAACATTTCCCCAACATCTAGAATGGAGTTAGCCTCTTGTAGCTTACTAACTGTCTACATGTGAACAGTTGTTACAAATTCACACTTAAATCCAGCCTGTTATATGGCTGATTCTTGTCTCACTGTTTTCTGAAAGGCATTGTGAGGATCTCTTTTATCAATGCTATATATGCTACATATATAAACTGTCCTAATACCTCACGCAACGTGAAAATTATTACAAAAACGAAATATAGAGACCACTAACAAAGATATGCAACAGTACATTTACACCAAGGAAGCAATAAAATCACCATTAAAAAAGAAGTACAGCAGTGTGAAAACACTTAAGCAATACATTCATTGAAATTCTGAAAAAATGTTTTCTCAAATCAGAACCAGGTAATTTAAGAGGTCTTCATTGCTTGGTATATATATATCTATATATAGTATTAGGAGTAAACTCCAAACAGCCAGATGTTAAGGCTTCTATTTTGACAAAATAATAACAAAAAAACCCCCTCTTGCATCACAAACAAATTTTTCACGACTCGAAAGGATATACATAGACAAAGCCATAAAAGAAGTGCTTCAGAAATTTAGATTAGAGACAGACATAAGAAAGACCATGTTGGTAACAGAGGTCCTGGGCTTGTGACCGGCAGTGGCTGCTTTCTACATGTGTTACGGGTACCCAACACTCAGCATTCCCTCTGTTACAAAGACCTATATATGTGTAATATATATATGTAATATAAATATATATGTGTGTAGATATATATATGTGTATATATACATATATATATATATATATATACGTGTGTGTGTATATATTTATATAGATGCCTCTGTTAATGGCGGTAGAACCATTTCTTTCAAGGGCCAGACAATTTAATGACAAACCTTCGGATTCTTATCATATTCGAGATTGAGCCCTTTTTGGTTTTTCTTTGTCGTGAGAAGTTTAACTTTTATTCATTAATTTTACAGCCTTTCCAGTACCTGTCTGATAGCTTATTTTGCTCACCTTAGATTGGCCTAAGGTTTTTCCGCCAAGATATTTATCACCAGCTCAATCACTCTCCAATATCNTATATATATGTGTATATATATGTGTGTAGATATATATATGTGTATATATACATATATATATATATATATATACGTGTGTGTGTATATATTTATATAGATGCCTCTGTTAATGGCGGTAGAACCATTTCTTTCAAGGGCCAGACAATTTAATGACAAACCTTCGGATTCTTATCATATTCGAGATTGAGCCCTTTTTGGTTTTTCTTTGTCGTGAGAAGTTTAACTTTTATTCATTAATTTTACAGCCTTTCCAGTACCTGTCTGATAGCTTATTTTGCTCACCTTAGATTGGCCTAAGGTTTTTCCGCCAAGATATTTATCACCAGCTCAATCACTCTCCAATATCATCATACTGAAAAAAACAATTTTACCAGACAATTTTGGAATAATACGGTAAGCTCCTTCTCGCATTTCATTTTATATCTTAAAACCAGAAAAGTGATTTTATGCAGTTTCAATCTTACGTTATATCATATTACACAGAATATATTTTTGTTAGAATGGGATGTAGAAAAGGTTTAGGTATTTAATTTTCATGAATTCAGTCCATATTTGCAGTCAATATACACAACCAAAATTAATCTAGTGGAATAATCAAAGAATACACTTCAACATAATTTTAATACCTTTTTAACCAAACCTAAAATCGCTGTTAAGAAAAAATCAAATCAGAACAGATAGACCATCTATTGAAAAACACAAAATGTGAAGGCTGTTACATATATTTTTTTGTTCTAAGAAGCTTTGGTATGGTCCCAGAAAATTTGGTAACTGGAGCAGTCAAAGTTTAATGACAGTTTTTAAATCTGGGAAATTGTGAAAAAACTTAACAAAGGGAGGGAACACAATTTGATCTAAATGATACAAATGTCAGTTTGATTTGGCAGTACCTCTTTCGGCCATAAAAACGAAAAGAGAAATCCAAGCTATTCAACAGTTTTGAAAATTTTCTTACGCAACAGATGTTCAGTAGTGACAGTTTCTTAAAAAAATGCTTTTGAGTATTAGTTCCTTTAAAAAAATATACGAGTGAAAACAGTAAAAATATAATATAAAGTAAGAAAGAAGCTCCACATAGAATCATTTTTTTAATTTCAAGAAATTTTGTACATAAAAAAGCCAGGAAAGGATTGATTAAATAGTTAATTCTTTTTTTATCCAAATCATTTACATGAAAAATGTTTAGTATTTTTTACTGTAATATTACTTGACTACCTGTATTTCTTTAAAAAAACGTTTTATATGATCAATAAATGAGCAGTTGTTGAAGTTTGATGCACATCTATTTGCTTCAATTTTTTTTATTTCAAAGTAATTTTCAAATGAATTTTTTACCTCGATAAAAATTTCTCTTCAAGACCCTGCTTTTCATTTTCTGTTCTCTGGTTTCTTCTTATGCTGATTGTCTTATATGTAAATTTCTTTTAATTATATAGATTTAGAATGTTGCCAGATTTTGTTTCTTTTCAGGTTTCTTTAAGCTTTTGTGATGGTAGTAAAATTCTTGATAACAATTTCCTTGGTTGCACTTTCACTACAGGTGTTATTGCATTTCAATTACTTTTATTTTGTCACCATTGATTTTGTCTCCAGTTGCATGCTGAATTTGGAGTGTTTTAAAACTGTTTTCAGTTCCAGCTGGAATTCTCTCTTATTGTACTATGATTATGGAAGATAAAACCAGAAAACAACAAATAAAGTTTGGAAAGACTACTCTTAAATTTTCTTACTATTAAACGATTATGTTATGCAGAATTGCATGGAGATAGAAAAGCAGGTTAAAAGTGCTGTATCAATTGAAATAGGTTCTGGAATAAGGAGCGTAGTAACGAAAAAGATATGACGGTATCACAAACGTTGAAGGTTAAAAAGGAAATTGATATTAGAGTGCTGGTAGGAATCATTTTATTGAAAAATTAAATGAAACTGTTTTAGGGTATTCCTAAATCGGGTTTCTGTAGGACTGCGAATATCAAACAAATATTTTTTGAATTAGGGTCCTATATTGTAGAAAGATATGAACAAAGAACTATATTTTAATAATAACTTAAATGCAGATTATTACCTAGCAATTGGTAGTTGTTTATTGAATTTAATGCCATAGAATGGCATGTCCCTTCTTCAACTGATCANAAAAATGTTTAGTATTTTTTACTGTAATATTACTTGACTACCTGTATTTCTTTAAAAAAACGTTTTATATGATCAATAAATGAGCAGTTGTTGAAGTTTGATGCACATCTATTTGCTTCAATTTTTTTTATTTCAAAGTAATTTTCAAATGAATTTTTTACCTCGATAAAAATTTCTCTTCAAGACCCTGCTTTTCATTTTCTGTTCTCTGGTTTCTTCTTATGCTGATTGTCTTATATGTAAATTTCTTTTAATTATATAGATTTAGAATGTTGCCAGATTTTGTTTCTTTTCAGGTTTCTTTAAGCTTTTGTGATGGTAGTAAAATTCTTGATAACAATTTCCTTGGTTGCACTTTCACTACAGGTGTTATTGCATTTCAATTACTTTTATTTTGTCACCATTGATTTTGTCTCCAGTTGCATGCTGAATTTGGAGTGTTTTAAAACTGTTTTCAGTTCCAGCTGGAATTCTCTCTTATTGTACTATGATTATGGAAGATAAAACCAGAAAACAACAAATAAAGTTTGGAAAGACTACTCTTAAATTTTCTTACTATTAAACGATTATGTTATGCAGAATTGCATGGAGATAGAAAAGCAGGTTAAAAGTGCTGTATCAATTGAAATAGGTTCTGGAATAAGGAGCGTAGTAACGAAAAAGATATGACGGTATCACAAACGTTGAAGGTTAAAAAGGAAATTGATATTAGAGTGCTGGTAGGAATCATTTTATTGAAAAATTAAATGAAACTGTTTTAGGGTATTCCTAAATCGGGTTTCTGTAGGACTGCGAATATCAAACAAATATTTTTTGAATTAGGGTCCTATATTGTAGAAAGATATGAACAAAGAACTATATTTTAATAATAACTTAAATGCAGATTATTACCTAGCAATTGGTAGTTGTTTATTGAATTTAATGCCATAGAATGGCATGTCCCTTCTTCAACTGATCACGTGAACAAGAACGAATTTATTCAAGGAAGGGATTAAAATCATTGTAGCCAGTCGAGCAACAATCTATATTGAAGTTTTCTTCACTTGTAGCTAAAGCAGACCATGACAGTCAAACAGTAACCAAAGACACCAAATCAGATGGACTCAAAATATTGCAATAAATTTGTTTAGTTCCATTTAATAACTATTCTTTTGCTTATTGCTAAACTCTAATAGACCTTTTTGTGTAAATGTCCCTAGTGATGATTCCCAAATCACTGCACTTAAACTTAGGGGAAAATGGATTATCATTTACCCCTATAGCTTCTGGCTATCAGTAATATTTTAAAAATAAATATATAAATGTCAGGGCCAGCGAATCGAACTTCAAAGTGGGGTGCCAATATATAGTGTCTAAGGAGGCACAACCATAGTTGAAGCGGACGGCTCCGAAATATTTTGAAATTCCAGGACTCTAGATTGGCTAAAACGCACTCCAAATGTTATTAAAAAGCAACTGAATCTTACAAAAAATCAACATATAATAAAAACAAAACAAGATTACAAAAAAATCAAGCTTTCCAAAGTAGTTTTGTCTTCCCTTCCTTGCTAATGTAAATTCGTTTCCCATATCTTTAAAGTTTAAATCATCTGTTAAGTCTTCGTCAATATGCAACAAAGCTAAGAGTTAAAATGTTTGCTCTTCATTGTTGAACGTAACCAAGTTTTCAAACGGCGAGCAGTTGAGAACTATCTTTCAGGAGTACAAGAAGTTGCGGGGTTCACGAACAAAAGCTTCACTGCATGTACTATATTCGGCATAAACTCTCGCTCTCTTTTGGAACAAGCTTTAACTTCACTGTATATATCTTTAAAGCAAAACACGTCTTTTTAAAAAATAATAGTGCGTAAAACGTTAGCTTCTACTTTAAATGACATCAGGTCGATTTTATCACCATAAATCTTAGATACTGAATCTTCGTGCTGACTGATTTTGTCTGGAGTGTTTACACTTTCTAAGAGAAGGGATTCGTTACTAATGAAAATTAGAAAACTTGCCTGATTGTACCTTTCTTTCAACGAACTCATGACGTCAAATACTTTAAAATAAATTCCATTTTGCTCCCTCACCGTTAAAGGATGGTGAGGTTGGCCGCCTTCCGAATATCCTTCGACTCGAAAAAAACTTGTCATTGTTTTGTAATTAGGGTTTTTTCTTTTCTTGAAAGGACTGGGTCTACAACGAAGTCAAGCTTTGGTGCTTTTTTGCTTACGGAATCGAAAAAAAGGCCAGCTGAGGCTTCATCTCTCATTTTTTCGAATTTCTCGATAGTTCTCATTGCAATTGACTTTCCTTCGGCTGCAGACATGTTTTCATTTTGAAAGATTGTAAGTCAGTGCGAAAACTGTGTATGCTAAATTTATGCCATAGAAAAACCGAAATTAAGTCATTTGGTTTTGACACCCAATAATGCGAGATAGTCTCCTGGTCGAAACTTTCACTTGAGCACACTTCCCAGAGTTTGTGAAGTGGATCACAGTTTGAAATAACTTTTTTCATTGATGTAGCTTTTACAGTCCAGGGTATGTAACATAACAAAGACTCAATATGTTCTACAGATTCGAAGTCATCATTTTCTACTTCAATGTTTTCTTTGATACTTCCAAGAAGTTTCTCCCTTTTTGGAGAGTATTTCACTAAAGTGGTAATCTCAGCAACTATACCCATCAAATGGCCTAGGATCCCAGACGACTTTGTGGTGTCTTTCACGGAAAGACAGAGTGAATGGCCGTGACAGTGGTTTTCAATAGCTTTCGGTTGGATCAGCTTTAACTGAGTAGTAGCACCGCTCTTTTTTCCCAACATGTTGCCGGCTCCATCATATGTTTGACTGCGAAGATCAGATATCGGAAGATTGAACCTGATAAAAGTGTCTTTAATAGCTGTTACAATTGTCTGACTCTTTATGTTTGGCAATTCATAAAAATCAAGGAAGTCCTCACACGGGTTGAGGTCCTGATCCACCCAGCGTGCACACAAAAAAAGCTGCTGTTTATTTGCAATGTCAATATACTCGTAGCACATAAAAGCAAATGTTTTGCTGTTACTGATGTCATAAATTTTGTGCCGTAAACATTGATTGACCATGATATTTAACAGCCCATCCTGATAATCGTGATGAACATATTTTTTCGTTCCATATCGATCAAACAATATATCATTGATCCACGGACAACAATTGGTTAAAATTTTTTCCATATCATCGTCACCAGGTAGTGCTATATCCTGTCGACCTAAATACTGTAAAGATTCCATTACAATAGTGAAACACTGGCGCTCTCTTTCGATCTTTTTAATGATCAGGGTATTAAATATTTCTTTCGTATCGCCACATTTAGGAACAATAGTTTCGTAAGTTAAAGCAGCAGTGTGGCACTTACTTTGCTCATGTTCTTGGAAACACTTAAAGGCCTGAACCCTGTTGATATATAAGCTAAATCTTTGTTAGGCTCTGCGACTAACTTGGAATGAACAATAAAAACATAAGACGCTGTCTTTGTCTATGTCGTAATGCAACTACTGGTGTTGACACCGACGTTCGCATTTTCCAAAAATTGACTTCGGAAATTCAAAAGACTTTCCCGGGCGAAACTGCACAGTATTTACAGGGTTTATTTCAGTGTCATGTCTATTTACATTATATACAGTTGTGTTATTTTCCTCCACTCTGTCTTCAGCGTCATCATTTACATTCCCTGGTTTCTGCACAGCCGAATCAGAGGCTTCGTTTGGCTTAAAAAAAGATTGGATTTGTTTTTGCATCATATACATATACTGAACGTCAAAATACTTGCTTCTCCGATTTCTTCTTCCTCTCTGACGATTAAACCACAATATAGCTACGTAGCTTTGTTTCCTGACGTCGAATGACGTTCCAAATCTTAATAACAAAGGACACTCCTCCCTGCAAGAAAAGCAAATGCCACCACAGGCCTAAACTAAATTTATTTGTTAATTTGAATAAATGATATGGCAATGTCATAACTTTGTTTAGTTTTTGTTATTTCTTTTATCATGTTATTCAGTTTTATGTTAAAACACATTTTTTGCTACATGAGTAAGATTTCACTCGAGGAATACGTGGAGTGCCTGACCTCATTTGAGCGTTCAACGAAATTCAATGCTGGCACATCACGTGATAAAATGAGTTGCGACAGCCAACAAACACGAAAAAAACCTTCACCAGATTTGGAAATCGAGAGTCGGGATACCCTTGTTTCTGTGGCGCAAAAAGCAAACGCTGGAGGAGGGTAAGAACAGGTTTCCTGCTTACAGTAGAATAGGCGCGATGATTAAATGGGCGAACATTTTATGAGTAGCATGTCATAGGAAACGCCAGACCAATGTGCTATTCTCCACATGAGTAGTTAGGAAAGGGTTGGAGTGGTTGTCCACATTTGATTTCCCCGTCAAATCTCTTTAAAACAGGTTAGTTAATTTTGGTAAATTCATTAGAAAACACACACATAAGTCTTGTAGAAACATATGTAAAACATAGTTAAAATAATAATGATATATCTTTAAAACATTGTAAAAATATCTGTGAAAAAGTTGTCCAGTGCGGGTGACATTAGCTTTCTACTACAGTTACATTAAAAATTATACATTTTTCTTGATATTATATGTACATTTTCTTAATAGTTAGTAAATGAAAATCTAACCCCTACTGTGCATCAATGTGTTTAAACCTAAGCTTCAACGTTCAGCAGTAAAGCGTACCTCGCAATAGTCGCAAGCTTCGATGTTGCCTGCTCCGTGCTCGGCTCATTTGTTTGTTTATTAGCCGATGGCTGTCAACTAGTTTATAAGGCTTCACAGTAAAGTTTGACCTAACAAGCTCGATGTCCGATACTATTTGTTTAGCAATTCACGTATGCTGTTGCAAGCTACTACAATGCAATGTTTGAGGTCCTTGAGATCTCGTGTTATTCATCATCAATGCACATTTTTGCCCAAGGCATGGTATCAGTAAGCATGCTGTTCTACGTGCAGATGTACATTCATTCGAAATTTTATATTTGACAGCCAAATTGAAGGAAACAACAGGGTCATCGATTGTCTTAATGAACTTCGAAGGTAAGCTATAAGCGTATAAGGAATACAAGTAAGCAAAATTACAATTGTACTGGTGATATAGTAAAAGCTCTATGATGCTGTATAGTACTATGCAGTGGTATTTAAACATTGTTCATACTACAATCGCTCAGTGTTTTCTGTTCACAATGTCGTTTCTCAGCTTAAGGACATGCTTCTAATGTCCAGTAGTTCATCCTCATCCACATCCATTTCGTAAAATATGTTTTGATCAACTCCATCTTTAACCTTCTGAAAAATACCCTTGACTACCAAAATGCACATTCTTGGTGAGCCTTCGACAGGTGAGCCTTCGACGCAGTGTATGAGTTACCAATCTACATGTGCCAGACCCTTCAACAGGTTGAACTAGTCACCAATGTCTACTATATATACATCTCACTTGTCTCTACTCCACACAGACTTGGAATTGGTGGTGAACTGCAATGTAGATAAAGTCTCGATGGAATTCATGAGCTGTAGAAGAAAGGGTTTTCTTCATCTCTACAACTTCTAATGCAAGTTAAGTCATGTGGATTTTTTAGATAAAGTATTATGACTCTCAGCTAACGTATCATTGTAAAGAGAACAAAGGTCTACTCGGGGTGGAAATCTGCGAAAGAATGTTGTTTAGAACGCGTCATTTTATCGAGAGCAGAGTAGCTGAAAGGAGGTATTGAGTTGTCATAGCTTGCCAAACGTGAGCAAGTTGCTCTGAAAGGAGGTATTGAGTTGTCATAGCTTGCCAAACGTGAACAAGTTGCTCTGAAAGGAGGTATTGAGTTGGCATAGCTTGCCAAACATGAGCAAGTTGCTCTGAAAGGAGATATTGAGTTGTCATAGCTTGCCAAACGTGAGCAAGTTGCTCTGAAAGGTGGTATTGAGTTGTCATAGCTTACCAAATGTGAGCTGAATCTAAGGCAAGTTGCTCGCGCTTGTAATCACATCCCACCTAATCAATGTTGTATATCTAGCAGGGGGAAAGACTTCAGAGCCTTCCTGTATGAGCTGCGAACGTTGCATATGTCGGAGACGTCCTGTATGAGCTGCGAACGCTACATGTGTTAGAACCTTCTTGGACGAGCTGCGAACGCTGCATGTTTCGGAGACTTCTTGTAAATGTACGAGCTGACAATGCTACATGTACCAGAGCCTTCCTATACGAGGTACCATACAATATTACTGTATTTCTTGGTGGTATAATCATATACCAGTAAGCTGTCATGAATTAACCTACTGGTAATAGTCTGATACCAGTAAACTGTTACGAATCAACATTCTTGGAATGCCTAACCCCAACGAATCCGGGTTTAGTTGGACATAGGAATGTGATTCAAGCAGTGAACTCTCTCAAAATAAGTTGTAGAATTGTTGTAACCTGTGGGCTACAAGACTGCATGAGCTTAAAGCCTTTATTACAACGTATGATCTTCCAACACTATATTATGTGTTCAGAAGTCTCCAGCGTGTTCTACGAGCTACACAACACTACGATACGCAACAATACGCAACGCTAAACACGCTTCCTTTGAGACATCGTACGCAATGCTACGCAACAATACTCAACGCTACGTAACGCTAAACACGCTTCCTTTGAGATATCCGCAAGCTATGCAATGCTACGCAACGCTACGGAATGCGATGCAACGCTAAACACACTTCCTTCGAGACATCCTACGCAACGCTACGCAACAATATGCAACGCTACGCAACAATATGCAACGCTATGCAACGCTACTAAACGCTACACAACACGATGCAATGCTAAACACGCGTCCTTCGAGACAGCCACAAGCTACGCAACGCTAAACACGCTTCTTTCGAGACATCCACAAGCTACACAACGCCACGCAACGCTAAACACGCTTCCTTCGAGACATCCACAAGCTACCAGTGTGTACGACGTGTACAAAATTATGGTCCTTTTAATAAAATACGAGAAGCATATGTTGTTGAAAATGCGTTCAATTCCATTTACAGATCCTCATACTATAAGCTTCTATTAAAAAAAGTTAGTAATACCTTCAGTAACAACTTCGGTGAACCTAGCTTTAGCTTTGGTCAAATTAGCGATAGCTTTAGAAACTTAGAAAGTATTTTTCAGCGCTACATGTACACAAAAGCTTGCAAAACAATATGCATGTATTAATAGCCTTAGAAACTATCGTATCGTAAGAAATCTAAAGCATATATAAATATGGAAGAAATTTCACAAAACACTCGTCTTACAGCTATAAATCAGATCCAAGAAAAACTCTATAATGAAATCACTACATGTAGCAAAATGCTAGCAAAATATCAAAAACCATATAAGGTTATTAATACAATCTCAATAACAGCTGGCTCTCTCTCTGGAGGAAGTGCAATAATAACAACAGCTTGTTTGCCAAACCCTATCATATCCCTACCATCTGCAAGTATTTCAGCCATTTTAGGCTCAATTACTCTAGTAACAGGGGTTTGGAACCGTATTTTATTAAGAAAGATTGAGAATTATGAGCAGTATGTCTCTACCGCACAATCAAAGCTTAATTCAATACAGAAAAACCTTTCTCAGAGCCTTGATGATGAAAAAATAACAGCAGAAGAACATTTTACATGTATTACAGAATGGGAAAGCTATCAAAAACTGAAGCAAGATATTCGCATAAAATATAAAATAGCACAGCGAGCTGGTAGCACCAAAGCTACCGCTAGGTTCACCGAAGGTGTTACCAAAGGTAACAAAAACTTGAGTGCTTTAAAATCTAAGAAAAAAAAAAAATTAATAAAATTTAATTAAATAAAAATTTGTTTTATAAAAGAGATGTCTGGAAAATTCACAAATATCAAAATAACTTTTGGAGAAAAGATTAGAAATGATGATACGCTAAAATGGAACGACATGTGTGAAGGAATTTATGACATATATGATAAGAAATTGATTAATGGTAAATTTGGTGATATATTTGAACTCTTTTAGATGAAAATGATGGTAGCTATAAAGTATTTACTCCAAATCATATTACTAAATACCTTCAAAACAATAACCCTGAATATATTAAAATTTCAAAAGAAAATTCATATAATCAAGCACAGTTCTCTGAATAGATTATAAAATGAATTAAATAAATTTTTTAATAAAACATGACAGAGATAAAACCTCAAGAAAACCTACCACTAGCCGATGAATGTCCAAACTGTATTATGAACAGTATTAAAGCTCAACCTAAAGAATTAAAGCAATATTATAAAGATAATATATCAAAGTATTCAATAATAGATAAAGCAGATATCAAGAATAAAGAATTAATAGAGTTATCTTATAAACGTCTAACTACTGAAGAAAAAAATAATGTTATACTTAGTTATATTAACGATAATAATTCTGATAACAAGGATATTAATGTATGTATTAACTGTAATAAATTTGCGGATTTCAAAATTCCTGATAGGAATATTAAAAAATAATTTAAATATAATATTGATAAATTTAATCATATGATTCTATCACCATCATCTATATCTACAAATGATTTAATAGAAATTTCTTATAAAAGACTCACTAAATCAGAAAAAGATGATATAATTAATGAAATTAAAAAATCAAAAACAAATAATTAAATTTTAAATAAATATTTTTTGTAACTTGTTACGCAAGCTTTTCAATATTTAACTTAATTTTACAATTATATTCTTGTCCTGTTTCATCTACAGTAGCTTTAATTTTAAGTTTTTCTAATTATGAAAATGTTAGAGTATCACTATCGATGTGACTTTCAGCTAAATTTAGATATCTGAAGACAGTTTCAGTACCACCATCATCAACTGTGATAAATTCAATAAATCCATTAGTATAATTTCCATTTACATCTGCAGAAAAGTCTAATTTATATAGTCCAGTCTCTTAAATTTCAAGTGAAGTGTTTTCAACATCATTATAATTGATTATTATAGTATCGTGTAGTACAACACTTAGAGGTATCTCAATAGGGATACCTTTATTATTTACAACGATCTCGCTAGCATTCTTAAAAACACATAATTTTCTTGAATTTGCAATACTATCAGTAATATTTGTGTTAATTTCATCAACTTTTCCTGTAAAATACCCAACATTTACAGCAGATGTATCATCACCTTCATTAGTCTGTATATTACTTATTTCATGTGTATTAGTGTTGAGGTTTACTTGAGGATCAAATAGAGTCCCATCACTAACACCATCTATATTAGTCTTAAGTGTTTAATAAACAGTTGTATTTTTACTAAATATATCATTACTCCACACATCAGGTATATATTGTTTGAATGTAGTCATCTTCTTTATAAATACTTAGATTTGCTACCTTTGGTGCTGCAACATAGTTGCAAATAAAAATATTAACAAATTATTTTAGAAATTTTTAAATCGATATCAAAAATCATTTTAAATTCTTCATTTGATATAGTTTCACCATCTAAAATTTTACTATAAATATTATTAAACTCTATTCTATATATATGTAATTTCTCTAAATTATCAAAAATGTTATTATATTTTTTAACTTTATTTTTCAATTTACTTGTAAATACACTAGTAAAAATTCCTGAAATTCCACCAATAATACTTAAAGTAATAGTTATAGGTAATATTCCTGTTAATGTGGATGGAATTACACCAGTCGTACATATACTTAAAACAACTCCAGATGATATTATAGCAATATTTAAAGTTTTTTGTATACATTAATTTATTTATATTTTTTTGTTTAAATTATTAATTTTATTATCGATATGTAATTTAATTCTCTCACAAGATTCACTACGAAATTTAATAGGATCAATCATTTTTAATACATTAGATGATCATGTTTAAGATTGAAATATCTTTTACAGGACTTTTAAACCCGAAGATGCTACTAAGCAGACCTAATCCGTCTTGCTTGTTAAAAAATCGATATTTCGTAGTATTACAAACACTACATTTACCTGTTTTAACAAATCTTTCTACTTGTTTACCTGTCTCAGTTTTATATTGAATTTTACCAACTTTACAATAATCTGCAGAAGTATCTTTCTTACACTTGAGACAGTATATTTGTGTTTTGTTATTTTGTTTATTTATTTTGAATAATTCAGATTATATTAAAAATAAATTTACACATAAAATGGACGACATAATAAAGTCAATTAAAAAAGTACACCATATATTATTATCTGGATTACCTGAAATAGCCTATCAAAAGAAATAGAACTTAAGAAACATTTTGAAACTGTTGAATTAGAAAAACCTATATCTATAACATATGAAAATCAGGAAATTACTATTTGTAGAGCTGATATAGTTGTAGAAAACAAATTTGTAATAGAATTAAAAGCTAATTTATTAAAGATATATAACGAAAACGAGAATCAAATAAAAGCTTATATGAAGTTTATGAATATTTCAAATGGTGTTCTAGTTAATTTTGGAGATAAACTAAACATAAAAATCTTTTAAAATGCTTTCATCATTTTTCTAAAAATCATTTACATTAAACCTATTTAACCACTTATTAAAACTGTTATAACCTCTAACATTTTCTAAGAACGATATAGAAAAATATCTACATTTATTGCTATCAAAGTCTTGTAGTCGATATGTATTATAATAACAATCTTTATTCATTTTCTTCATCTGTTCCAAGACTTCAGGTAGTGGTCTCTCACCAAAGCTATAGAAATATATACAATCTTTTCTATTAATAATAACAATCCAATGACTACAGCGACCTGACGATTCATCGAAATTTATTATTAATTCATTGTTAATATCAGGTATTTTATCTCTTGGAAAACAAATTACTTTTCCAAAATATTCGTTAATATCATGGTTTGTTAAAGTTCTACCGAATGGTTAAACTATATCAATTAATCTTTTTTTTGTTTTGATCCAGCTCTATATAATCCAGCACCTTTAGGAGGTTTGCTACCAGCTCTATATATCCCTTTGCCAACACCTTTGGTGGAGCTAGGACAAAGTCCTTTGCCACCGAGTAAAGCAGGTAATAAGGTGCCAGCTAAACCAGCTAAGAGAGTTCCTATAAAACCTCCTGACTGTATATAATTTCTACCTAAAAAGTTCATTTGTTCTTTTGTAAATATATTTTACCTTTTATTTCTTTGTATAGATCTTCTACAATTTTCGTGTCATCTTTTGTTAAACCCCGACCAGATGTCGCTTTATGAGTAGCACCGCTAATATCACCTGATGCTGCAGCTATTCCCAATGTACCTAAAACTTTTGGAAGAACTTTTTTTATGAAAAGTATAGCTAATTTAGGTATAGAGCCTATACTATCACCAGATATATTATCATCAATTTCTCCAACATCAGCCATATTATGTTTATTAGCCTTCAGTTGTGTCTTTGATAGGTTTATTTGTTTACCTTTATCAATATTATTTATGTCTGTTTTTCTTAGTTTTAAATATGAGTCTTTTCCTTTATTTGATATCTGTAATTTTATCTCTTTATTATCTTTAATACCTTTCTTAATCTTATTGATTTGACTTTCTGTAAGTTTTAGATTTGTTTTAGTATATGCCATTTTATTATATTTTAGATTTAATTATGGTGGTGGTATTAAGAACATCGAGCTATGTTTTGAAATAAATTCATTGTATCTCATCTCATCTTCAATGATCCTTTTAGCTTCTCTAAAACTATTAACAATAAATTTACGTTTTATATCTCTATATGATATATTTTCGAATAGATTGTCAGATTCAGTTATGACTTTATATTTATCTGTCTGACGTGTAGATAAAATTCTACAATATACACCATTATTTAAGAGTAAAATCATTCCTTGTTTTATTATATTTTAGATTTGCCAGTCTTCGAGTATCGTTTAGTTTACATTAATTGTTGTTTGTGTATTATTAGGATTTGCAAAATCTATCATTGTTGTTTTATCTTGGAACATTACTACAACTAATCTTCCATTAGCTGTGACAGTTCCTCTTATTCGTATTTTCATATCTGTAGAAGGATTTGATTCTAACTCAGGAGTTCTACTTGTATCGATACAGTATATTCTAGTATTTGTTTTCCAAGCATTATATGGAATTACTGAACCTGTATTATAATGTTTTCCTTGCATATTAAAGTTATCAATCAGTATTTTATAAGCTACATAATCGTCATCTACGAGCATGTTAAAATAACCTTTATCATTTATAATTAAATTTATATTAGTTATGTTAAGATTTGTTATAAAACGACTATGTTCTTGACTTTCAAAATTGTTGTGGACAAAGAATAGCAGCTTCTTTATTGCTTGTTTACCATTTGTAAGAAGAAAGGTGAAATTTCTGTTTGTAGCGGTTATGTTAAATCCATCAGTTATAGGATCCAACATATCCCAATTAACTGTCTTCGTAAATTTTCCAGAGTCAATAGCTTTATAGAGGTTTGTGTTAAGAGTTAAAGGTAGTTCTACTCTTGGTGCATATAGTCTACAACTTTCAGGTACTAATTTACCTTCTTGTACACCATTAGTTCTACGTATATAACCTTTTAAATTTAGTTCTAGTTGGATTTTAAACTTTTGATTTATGATTGGAAAATCAAGTCTTCTAAAAAATTGAGAAATATCTTTTAAATTTATCATACAATGAAGTGGAACTGTATGATTAGAGTTTTCAATAGCACCTACAATATTAGCTCTAACACTATGAGAAGCATCATTAGCATCAGCAGGGGTTGACGCAGTATCTCTTGCAAATGCACTTTCTAGAGCTATTGAACTAGCATAATCAGGAGAATATTCAAGAAGGTTTACAAAAGTGGATAAATCTGCTCTCTTGTTATGTTCAACTTCTCGATCATTCACATCTACTTTTACACCTCTAAAGAGAGTATTAGTACCATTTTGAAGATTTACTACAACATCATCAGCCCAATTACCACCTGCTTCTCTTTCTAAATGACCTTTAAATATTAGATATCCTTCACCCCATTGCAGCAATTGAGATGTAAATGTTTTACAATTGAAAGTAATGTTAGTTGTGTTATTATTAATGAGAATATCTGGTTCATCTGTAACACGATCTTTTGATATATATTTTTTCAGTCCTTTGTTATCATTAATTAGATTGTATAAGTCACTAGCGTCCATTTCTTATGTTTTAGATTAACTTGACAAAAAATATATTTTTTAAAATGTATTCACCGAATTTCTCAACATTTTTATCTAGGCAATTTCTTTCAGCAAGTTTTAAGAACATATCATGTATTTCATTATTTTTAAATACATATTGAGTGCAATTTACAGGATTAATTATATATACGTATTCGATTAATTCCTTTATGTTATAGTATGTATCAAAAAACTCTTCCTTAGGTATGTTTAAACCAGTTAAACGATCTTCATAAGTTATCATTTTTATATAGAGATTTAGATTAGGTTTCATTTTATAAAAAAACATTTTTCTTTGATTTACTTTACACGCATTGATATCATCCGAGGATCAACCCTAGTATGGTATATAAACGTAAATTGCTTGCATTTTTCTCTTCCATATTTCCTACTATTGCTGTCCAAGGACCATAGTATACATAACTATATTCAGTAACTACTGTACTTTTTATAACATTACCATATTCATCATACTTCTTTGTACTTGTTTTTTCAACAATAATTTTATCTTTATCTACGTAATTATGTAATTTACAATGTTTATAAGCAACCATTTTATCATCAACGCTTATACATTTACAAGCATGAATAATCTTTTTATCATTGTTAAGAACGCTCTTTATATCATCCATTTCTTATGATTTAGATTTTATCTTGTTAATACCTTTACCACTTGTCTTTTTCTTAATTATGCTATCTCCATAAATTTCTTTTAGAGCTTGTTCAGATGATTTCTTAGATTTATTAATAGAATTATCAGCTTCAGATATTTTATTATTTTCTTTATCTTTAACAATTTTATTTACAATTTTTCTACCTGCTCTATCACCAGCAGATTTAGCAATAGCTTTAGCACCCTCTGTTATTACATCTTTTGTTCTATCTGGGGTTACAATTGATGTTACTCCCTTAATAATGTTATCAAGAATTCCATAACCTTCTATTTTGTTTTCTGATATATATCCATATCCTTTGTAATAAGTTGTATCTCTCTTCATTTTATTTCTTTTAGATTGTGTAATCTTTTATATGAAGAGTTATAGCAATTTTGTCTTCTATTTCTAAAGGTCTATTATCTTGATCTGTAAACCAAACTTCAATATAGTTAAAGGTAGCATTTCTACATTTTGTCTACTCGGGATAATATGGTTTTATAGATAATAGAGTTCCACATACATTATCTGGAGTAAACGTATATAAAGTATTGCTTGAATAATTGATATTTCTCTCTACAATGTTACAATTTATATTAACAATATTTACTCGTTCTGTTTCAGGTACATTCTTACCGTGTATTTCCCCATCTGAAATTGGAAGTTGAGATTTATCAAATCGCAGGAAGTTCCCAAAACTATCTAAAAGATTAAGTTCAAATTCATTATTTACAGAGATTGTAACGCGGTTAAAAACTGTATTAGCATATATATTTATTCCAAAATTATCTGTAACATCTTTATTATAACCATTCTGAATCATTGTGAAATGTACATAATTATTTATATCGTCAATGCTATAGCTACCATCAGGAATTGTAACTGTGTGTGTTTTCTTTGATGCTAAATGTTTATAGCTAAATTTATTATTACCGCAAATACTTTTAATATTTCTCCAAGTATAATATATTGAGTAATGTGCTAAAGATATTATAGAATTATCTAAAATTAAATCATTAGATAGGTTTAATCGATATCGATCTGGATCTAGAGTTTTACTATTGCTAGTGCTCAAAGTTAGACTTGAGTATGGTACAATATTACCTTGAGCCATTTTATAAAGTTTAGATTATTGACATAAATCGTTCATAATAATCTTTATTAATATAATTGCTTTTATATAAATAATATGCTACCTCTCTAAATCCATTAAAAATATCATTATTTTTATTTACAGAAGGTATTTCTCCAAACAATATCTTAGATTTTTCTATTACATCATTGATATTCGTCATAATTGATTTACCATTAAATGTTAACATGTTTTTCAATATATCATTAATTCTATCTCTATATAATTTTAAAGGTTCTTGTTCTAAATAAACCCCAATTCTACCTATAGAAGCCTTATCTTTATCTTTTTCTTTCTTTGTTGTTAAGAGTGTCTACTAACTTAAAATTATCATCTTTAGTATATTTCCTATAAATACTTCTAAATTCATCATTATCAAAGCTACCTGAGTGATCTGTAGCAATTGAAATTAGATCTTTTCCTCTTAAACCTGACATAAGAATTTTGCATTTTGTCTAATCATTTTAGGTACTTTAAAATATGATTGGGAAATAAATACTAATGAACAGTTACTCTTTCTACCTCTGATAAATAGTTCTTCAAGCTGTTTCATATCTTTTTCAACTATCATATCGTCGAAAATTATAAGGTTTTGAATATTTTCATTAATATCTTCTAAAAATACAACATCATTAATATTATTAGAATATTCTATTAATGTTTCGTTTTGCTTTATTGAAAGTTCATTCCAAGTATCTATTAAATATTCATAAAGTGGTTCATCAAGCTTTTTAGCATATAAGTATATTTTATGGAATGCTTGAGATTCTTCTATAAAATGTATTAAAGATTGTGTTATACCTGTACCTGAAGCTCCAATAATGAGTATTCTTGAGGGGTGTTTAATCGGTAATTTTTTGTTAGGGTTAATATAATTATCTTTTAAATATTTTTTTGGTAATAATTTATAAATATTTGGCCTTTCCATTTTAAAATATTTTAGATTGTGGTGATATACAAAGTGAAACACGAGTGCCTGATAGAGATGATGCAAGATCTAGACATAGACGGAAAGGACATTAGACTCATAAGGAACTTATACTGGGAGCAGACTGCGGGTGTGAGAGTGCAGAACGAAGTTGGAAAATACGGCAATATTCGAAGAGGAGTCAGGCAAGGCCGTGTCTTGTCACCAGACCTATTTAATCTATATAGTAAGAACATCATGAGAAGTATCAAAGGAAAAGACGGTTTCGTGATTGGAGGCTGCAACATGAATAATATACGTTACACTGACGACACAACTCTCATAGCTGACAGTCCAGAGAAGCTACAACAACTGCTAGACACAGTCCTAAAAGAAAGTGGGGCCAAAGGTCTCAATATCAATCACCGCAAGACTTTTTGCATGGCGGTGAGCAAAAGACATGTGAACTTGAGCTGCAAGATAGCCATAGATGGAGAAGACATACAGCAAGTAAATAAATTTAATTATCTTGGCAGCATGATTACATCAGACGAAAGATGTTTGGTGGAAATACGGAAACGAATTGCCACAGCAAAAGAGATATTCCAGCGGATGTCCAAGATACTGAGGAACCGAACTATTTCCTTGGACACCAAGCTCAGAGTCCTCAATTGCTACATAATTCCAGTGCTTACCTATGGGAGTGAAAGTTGAACCATCACACCAACCCTAGAGAAGAAGCTGGAATCAGCAGAGATGTGGTTTCTACGCCGAATACTAAGGATTTCATGGACAGAGCATGTTACCAATGAAGAGGTACTGAGACGAGCAGGATGCAAAAGAAAGCTACTGTCTACCATTCGAAAAAGACAGCTGTCATTCCTAGGACATGTAATGAGGAAAGGGGAACTAGAAGAGTTGTCAGTGACCGGAAAGATTGATGGGAAACGAGGAAGGGGAAGACCAAGAACCACATTCATAGGAAGCATAGCAGCATGGTCTACAAAGAGCAAGCTTCAGCTCCTGAGGGCAGCGAAGGACAGGAATCTATGGAGAGACATGATCGCCAACATTCCGCTGGGACACGGCACCTGAGGAGGAGGTGATATATAATGTTTATCTAACAGTTCAGAGTAATCTTTAATAAATTGTATAATTATATATCTAATATATTTTTAATATTTTGCTGAAAGTCTTAATAATTTATAATCATTTAAAAGACAGAAACCATTTTTAATTCGGTCGTGAGTTTGTCAAATTTTAAGAGCTTTTATAGCTTCATCAGTGGTCATATCTCCAAAAATTATAGGTTTAAAATGTTGTAAACCATCGTATTCAATAATTAACCATGAGTTTTCTAATTGAATTCTAAAACCAAAACGTAATTGTCCATTCTTAATACCTATAAGATATTTAAATTTAACTTCTTGTTTAAAATTAATATTGAGATCAATTAAAATGCTATTTATTAGTTTTTCTAGTCGTGACATGTTATAAGGTTTTGGATTTTCATGAATTAATTTGTGATTTTAAATGGTGTTTTAGATTAAATTCTTTATTACAAATATCACATTTAAAGTCTTTAATATTTTCAGGAACAGCTTTAATATGTGTTTTTAGATTTACTTTCTGACTAAATTCTTTATCACAAACATCAGAAGTAAATCCCATTTTATATAGGAATATTTTCTTAATTAAAATTATAAAGTTTTGTAGTGGCCTATCGCAAACGTTGATATCTTATCTAATCTTATAATTCTTTTATCATCTGTAGCTTCTAATGCTAATCTAGTTCTAGTAACCGTTCTAATAATATGATCTTTAGTTTCAAAAGTAGTTTGTTCAACATTTTTATCAATATCATGAAAAACACAATCAAAATGATCTTTAAATGTTATACACGTCTTTTTAACAGCTTTAACAATACCTTTTATAGTATTTTTGGAATATTCTTGGTTATTATATTTAATGCTATAACACTTAGATCTACTTGCTACAAAATTCCAAATAACTTTATCACCTGATTCATCTTTAAAATAACCTAGATGTTTTTTATTTTTATTAAGTTCAATATTTCCTTTAGAATATGTATAACAACTTATATCAAACCATTCATTAACATCTGTAGAAATGTCTTTATAAAAATCGTTAGTTTGTATATGATGTATAACAGAATCTGTATCGGTATACAATGTTTGAATATTATTAAATTTTGTTTCATATAATTATAATGAAAGTTATACATTAATGTTTTTGATAGATCTAGGATCTGACTACCTACATATATTGGCTTATCATATTTAACCTTAGTTTTTGTGAAGTTAAAGATGTTTATTTTAGAATTTGGTATAGATATTGGTGTTTTATAGTTAGATTTTGATATAAATCTATCTAGTTTTCTTAATGTTTATCATCAGAGTTATCATTTAGAATTTCAAAAGTACATCTCTTGCGAATGTTTTCCATACATTTTCCAAACACAGAATTATTCATAAGTTTAAAGAAATTCTTTTCAAAATCATTCTCAGATTGAGCTCTAAGATAGGTATTAAAATCTATAAATTCTTTTAACCATTGTGATTGATTAAACTGTAATATTTTATGTATTGTTTTTAATTTTAATCCATGTTTAAGAGCTTGTATCAAGTTATGTTCGTTAAGTATATAATAATTTTTATCTTGTAGATTTGGAATTAATTTATCATTCATTTTTTCTGGTAAAAATGGATAATCATTGTGATAATCATGTAAATCTTTAGGATATTCTATATCTACTTCAAAATCGTAACCGATATTTTCTTGAAATTCATATTTACCTTTTATGATTTTATTGTAAATACGTTGAACTTGTTCTACACTTAAAAAATTAAAATTCCCTGTTGGTAAAGGTATTGATATTGCCCAGCCATATAGATTATTTGCTTCTAAATATGTTACATAACTACTTGGCTTGTTTGGATTATAATTATCTAAATATTTGTTGTTAGCTTCTGCATATCTGTGAAAGGCTGTTGATACACCACCTCTCAATTGCTGTTCAAAGAACTCTAAAGTGGTGATATCTGAGATAAGTTCAAGATTGATTTTTGTTTTATATAACATAGCATTCCAAGATAGAGCTTGAGCTGTATAAAACCAAAAAGGGTCTAATTTATGTTTTAAACAAGTAGTTTTAAACTCTTCAAAGACGTCTGTAAGGTGAAGAACATCGGTTTTGAGATAAAGTAATAGATAATCATTAAGAGTTTCACAATTATAATGCTTAAATACTTTTTAGCGTGACTATATTCTTCTGTAGAAATAGATGATAGTCTTAAAGTAGAATAGAAACTTTCAATAGGTGGAAGACATACTTCGGATAACTAGTCTTCATTATCAAAGTATTCATATGGAAATATTCCTTTGTGTTTTAACAGGTTTGAATCAGGATAATAATTTTCAAGATGTGGATGATTTATAAGATTTTTAGTGAGTTCATCTAGAGAAGAAGACATAATTCTATAAGAATCTAAAAATCGTAGATAGAAATATTTTGGATAAGTTTTGTCATCTTTAGTAAATGTTCCTACTTTATATTTTATAGTAAATGATATATATGTTTCTGAATTAGTAGGAAGATATTCTACTGTTAAGTTAGGGTCATTGATATTAGAAAGTTCTTTGATAAATAGGTGAAAATCATATTTAGAAGCATTATGAGCTAAAATTGGAATAAATTTAGGCTCTTTAAAATTAATATTACATGTTTTATGAGCCATACCTCTAAATTCTCCTCTAAAGTGATCGTGATCTATAACTTTATCACTATTTATTGGTTTTTCACATATATGACAGTTTGATTATATTGTTCTTTTGTAACTTTAGGCATTTTAAATCTTTTATTAGTCTTAAAATATTTATTATAAATAGAATAATCATCTGTTATAAGTCTTTTAATGAGATGTTTTACGAATTCAATAGGAGTATTAAAAGTATATAATTCATCTTGTTTAAGACTAGATGTTATATTATATGATACAGCTGTTGGAACGTAAACTTTACTGTTATCATCTTGGGTAGCAAAAACACATTCAAAATCATAATATACAGCAAATGGTAGTTTTTGTTTAGCTTGATATTTATTAAAAGATGAGAATGAATTTTTTTCAGGAAGTATTGTTACAGCTTTTGTAGCTTGATTATAAACACAATAGCGTAAGTGATTATAATATTTTAGTGGAGATGTAAAAGTTGAAAGACAACGAAAACATATATAATGATGTACGTAATTATTTGATATTTGCTTTGAAACTAGTCTATGAAAACTTGTAATAAGTAAATAATGGTTTTTATATAAGAAAAGATTGACTAATCTTTAGTCAATCTTTTCTAATCTAGTCTAATCTAATCTTTAGTATATTCTTGAATATTGCTTTCATTTACTTGCTTAGTATATAAGTTTTCTAATAATGGAGAATAAATTTGATCTATTAATGGTGAAAGTCTTAAAGGAACAATTATTTTCTTTTCTTCAGAATATATATTTATGATAAGGTTGTTTGCTTTTTCAAATTTATTAATTTAATTATCTATTTTGACTGGATAGGTTAACATAGTTGTAGCTAATCTATTAATATATTTTGCGTATGAAGAAACATGATCTTTTTTACTATCGATGGGATACAAAAATGCTAAAATAGAGTATAAGAAACATTTATCATCATAATTTTTAATATTTATAATAGCATGTTTATTTTTAATAAAATCAGGTGGTTCGTTATAAGATGATCCTGTTAAAGGTAAAAAGTTTGCTATGTTAATATATACTTTATCTATCGAAAATACTTTCCAGCCAGAACCTTCAGTATCTTTAGAATCTATATTAGCTTTTAAATCTTTAAAGATGCTATCAAATTTATTAGGAGATGATTTTGTGTAACATTTTGAATTTATATAAAATTGAGTATTGTTATATTGAGTTGATTCAAATGTTGTTAATAAGTTAAATGATATTTTATAATTTATTTTATTTTGAATATAATAGTTTATTTTTGGATATAGATATGTTATAATATCTCTTAAATTTTGATTTTGAGATGGAATATAAGTAAGTTGTGTGAGATCTTTAGAGAATTTTTCTTCTATTATTAAATCAGATAAGTCTGAGTTAATTTTAGGTTGAATTAAGACTGGTTTTTAGGTGGGTTTTTGCATTTGTAAAATAAGATCAATAAGTTGTTGTTTATTATAAGAATTTATGTTAGAGATTTTAAATACAGCTGCTAATTTCCTTAGCTCATCTCTTTTATAGGCTTTTAATTATGGTAAAGTATAGTTAGTATTTTTATCCATCTCTTTTATAAGGAAATATTTTTCTTTAATTGAATTTAATTAATTAATTATTTTTTTTAATTAATTTTGAAATATAATTGAGATGTAAACTATACTTTACATACCTTTTTACATGATCTATGTATATATTTACATGATATATAAGTAGAAGGAAAAGAGTTGGCGTGGTTGTCAACTTTCGATTGTTATTTTTATTTTACCAATGTCTTTATAGGATATAATTGATGTATAAACTGTATTTTACAGATGTTTTCACAAGAATAACGTATGTGTTTTCTAATGAATTTACCAAAACTAACTAACTATGGCAAGATTGTAAAAATTCGTTTATTTTTCCACATTTGGTATGTTTGCAAGAAGAGTTTTGTTGTCAAAATGATAGAATTTTGATGAAAAATTTGCTGTAGGTGGTTAGATGATGTTAAATTCGGAAAATCCTTGAAATTTAAGAATCAGATTTATNCTGTAGGTGGTTAGATGATGTTAAATTCGGAAAATCCTTGAAATTTAAGAATCAGATTTATTGTAAAATAGGGTTGAAATATGAAAAAAATATGTTTTAAAGAGATTTGACAGGGAAATCAAATGTGGACAACCACTCCAACCCATTCCTAACTACTCACATGTATAATAATTAATGACAAAAGGGATGTTTTAGCGAGAAAGCAAGACAAAATTATTTATCTTTTTTCTTTGCATTTTCTAGGCTTAAAAATCATTACTCTGAAAAAAGTGGGGGGCATGGCCCCTCTGGCCCCATGGATTCGCCGGACCTGAATGTAGTGCCAACAAGTTCTAGTAGTTTCGGAACAGAATTATTTTTGTCCAAGTAAAGGTAACAAAAGTCATAGTTTATCTCTGTTAAAGTCAGTATCAGTAAGAAAGAAATTTGTCACAGAGTAATTTAGCAGTGAAGTAACTTGTAGGCTCTTGGGAAACACTTGAGGACAGATTAAGATCAAAACCTTGGATCCGTTTCTGTAATAACTAAGGAAGATTTTGTAAGGGTTTTAGCTGTAAAAGAATTAAAGATAAAGAAAATGAAGTCCAACTCGCAGAGATCCTTATTGCACACAAGGAAGTATATACACTAAATTTAAGAACTAATTTAAGTTTACTGTTTGGCTTTATATTTAAAAATTATTGAACACTCCCTAATTTTAACACAAATGATTGCTTGTATATTTTCAATTTTAGTTTCTATTTCATTTCTGTATGCTGCAAGGGATCTATCGATTGAAAAAAGTTCTTTATCTGAAACGTCTCTTGAAATAATAAAAAAACCCAGAGAAGTTTGTAAAGTGTAACTTGTCGGACATAATCAGATATTACCGTCATGGAAACTCACTGCAATTTTTACTTTAAATAAATAGGTTATGTTTTTTTCCTCTGTCCGTTTGTCTCCTTGTTTGTTTAATTTTTTTCGTTTGTCTGTTGAGTGAAGAATAACTCAAAAAGTCATAAACAGATGTGGATGAAATTTTCAGAATCAATAGCAGGACAAGGAATATTGTTTAAACTTTAGTTTTGACTAGCAGAAGTACCCGGCGTTGTTCGGGTAAAAAAGTGCAATTTAGTAGGCTAAAAAGGCCCTATCAAGATAATTGGAAGGTATTGGTTGATTAGAAATGTGATGGTAGGCCATTACTGTTCAAAGAACTGCAACTACCTTGATACTTAGGATGTGGTATAGAAATAATAGGATTTTTTTCAGCTGGTAATCTTACGAAAGATAATATTAGAAATTCAAATAACAAATGCTATGGTAATACATTGGCAAAAAGAGAAGATTAAAAAAAACAAAAAGGAAAGTCCTCCCCGGCGGAGAATCGATCCCTGGTCTCCCGCGTGACAGGCGGGGGTTCTCACCACTATACTACCGAAGACTTGCATGGTCCAGGAGATTGCTTTATAGTAAAAAAACTTTCTTAAATTCAAAAAAAGGTTTAATATTGTTTTATTTTTGTTTTGGAATTTATTAAAAATAATCTTGAATTTTATAATATATGTCCGGCTATATATATATATATATATATATATATATATATATATAGATTGGGATCAATATGTGGATTTTGTTTTAATTTCTGAAGGATTGTACAGTTTGTACAGGATTAAACAGTTTGTGCCTTAAGTTATTAAAGTTGTGCAAGAAACAACCATTTATAGGGGAAAATGTATGTCTCTACTCTGCTCATGTCATGATAACTGCATAATTTAGTACTGCAAATACCACAATATAATACTGAATGTTTTATACTCAAACGTTTTAGTCGTTGGCCATCGGAATCTGTCTGTCTTTTTGTCTGTCTTCTTCTTTTTCTTAAAAAGTTTCTAATCCTGTCCTTGCCTTTAAGAATGAAAAAGTTCTGGCTGATGCTGTCAAATATCGACCAATAACTCTTCTTTCAGTTGTTGGTAAGGTCAATGAACGACTTATCAACAATGCACTGATAGAGTACATGTTAAACACTCAACGAAAGCCTCATTTCTTTTATTGCTGTTGAAATGGTGACAGAGACAAATGTGGCCTGGTTCTGAAACAATTTAAATCATTATACAATCAAGAGGTTTCAACTTTATCAAGAAAAATCGAATGAAAGGAAAAGAAAATGGAGTTGCCAAGTTTAATTCAAGTAACGTTTTTTTAATCACCGAACATGTCTCAGAAATGCAAGCACTGGATATTTTTAGATCGAAATTTGCTTATAAATGGTGAAAATTTCCTAATTGGTTCCCTATACAGGCCACCCGGTTGTTCTTGTTACCTACCGAAAAAATTGCAAGACATTTATCATGATATATCAACTAAAGTGAACAAAATAGGTGAAGAGATTCTCTTTTGAGGAAATATTTATGTTAATTACATTAAGAGATTTTGAAAATTGAAAATCGATATGAAAAAAATATAATATAATTGCAAGATTTGAAACAAGCAATGGCAATTCCCTTAATTATTACTGATCACAATTGCATCGCTTGCCTAAGAAAGTTAAACAATATAATGGAGGAATAATTCCAAGCAATTATAAGAATTATAACCAAAAACCTTTACAACTGAACTTTTTTTGTTATGATTAGAAATTCTATTGCTGCTTTTGCAAATGTAAATAATACCTGGAAACTTTTAATAGCATTTTAATAGTAACAATAGATAATAATGCACAACATTTAACAAAACGAGATAGAAAAAGCATTTGCCCATGACTATCTACAGAGATAAAAAAGATATCAGGATATGCTATCTACTACCTTAATATCACCTGTCTACTACACTCAGAGTTTCTGTTTTAACACTATATCAAAGGGTTCAGGAATAATTTAGGACTTTCGTTTAGATGTTACAATTTTATACACATATTTAGCGGCCTATTATTTTCTTTGTTTGTTAACATCATTTTCTTCATTAGTATCTATATATAAACAAAATGGTTAAACTAATAAAACAAAAGAGTTTAATTTAAAACTATTGGGAACATCTTAAGTAGGTTTAGCCACAACACTCTTTTTACAAATCTTAGACCAAGATGAAACCTACCCCAATTTTACCATTATTTTCAGTTGCACTACTTGTACTACATTTTCACTGAAGATGGCGGATTGCCGCCGTAAAAAAAAAGAAATGGTATTTTTAGCCTCCGCGCTTTTTGACAGTGGTAGAATTTTTTCTAAAATTCAAACAGAAAAGGAATAAAGTACTGAAAAAAGAAAGAAAAGGTAACTTTACAATTCTAAAGCTTACTTGTAAATGTTGTAGTTAGATTGACTTGCCTTGTTCCTAGATTATTAGCTCTATCTAAATTTTGCTTTTAATACTAAAACAAATAGCTCGAAAAGCAAGTGGATTTTACAAATTGTTCATATCTGGCACCGGAGCACTGCAAGAAAAAACTTTTTCATACAAAACTGTAACATCAAATGCCGAGAAATTTTTCACGCCTATTCCCAGGTAAATACCTGGTCCAAAAAAGTACATGGTTATATGCCACGTATTGAAACATCAAAAGTCGTAAAGGCAATCTGAAAGTAGAGGTCTAAAAGAAGAACATTTTCTTAGAAACACGTTTTAAAAATTAAAAAAAGGTGTTGAAATACATCGAGCAACTGTATGGCACCAATCTGCAAAGGAACAGTAAATCATAGCTTTGCAATTCGCTCATGTAGTTGAAATAACAGATACAAAGAGAAAGTGTCTTGAGCCCATAAGCATTTATGATTCACAACCATTTTCCACTTTTCTGCAATATTTAGAGATTCAGGGTACACTGAGGTCATGCCAGTAATGAGGAAGCTTGCTTTACCTTTTTAAAATGAAAATAAAGAGGCTTTTTCTACTTAAAAAATTGGTTCTTGTAATTAAATTTATCTTCATTTTGGTCGAAGATTTTCCGCTTGGAATTGACTGAAGCAAAATGACAAAGATTAAGTAGATTTTTTGTCTATACGGAGAAAAAAGAGAAAATAGAGAAATTCGGACGACTTTTTGTGATTGACTAAAGAAAATAAAAAGGAAGGATGAAAGCCCAGTCAGGACGTCTTCCTACCACAAATTGAAGTATGTTAGTACACCAGTTTGTGATAATAAAATGCCAAGTACGCTGATTAAAGAATAAAACAGGGGATGCCTAGTATTTACTGAGGTTGAAGAAAACTCTTATTGTTGTCATTTCTCGAATTTTTTCGAATTAAGCATTACGAATTCGACAAGAATGTCTTTGTGTGAGGTAGTAGACTCACATTTCAAAAAACATATACATCAATTAGATCGATGAACGTTTGCTGGCTGTATTTATTCTCTGAATCTATGGATAGGTTATCTTTTTATTCTTGTACTACCATTTTCTTCTTTTTATGATAATTTTTCTTATTGACGTATTTTCTCATACAGTGCTACAGAGGCTTTTCTTAAATAAAAGTAGTAATGTTTTACCTGTGGCATCCAACCTCAGAGCAGTCAGGATATCAATTATGTCCGACTGCAAATAAAGTAATGCGGGGTTGATTGGAGAACATATCTACTAAAAATGTGTGAAATTTGCAGTTAACGTAGTTTCAAAAGACGTAACCCCGTTAAAGGTAGTTGTTTCATCTGGTATTGTTCTTTGATGTATTCATCTGTCATACAGACTTCTAGTGTCTTAAGAAAATAGTCATGCAGTGTTTCAGACTTCATCAAGGTCTTGCTGTGATAATGTATTTGGATAGTGAATCTGTGTGTCAATTATTTTACACATTCTTATGCATATGGCTTCTCTTATGAGACCGATGAAAGGGCCTGTATATCTTCTGAAGGTAGGGCGAAGGACTCTTGGATCTTAAAGAGGTATTACAGGCCTCCATGATAATAAGATTTAGCATACCCCTAAGTGTTTAGATTTATAAGTAAAAATTTGATTTGGTATCAAAGATCTTAAACCTTTCACTCACAAATGACTCTCTGTAAAATACAATCTGCCAATTAATAGTTAAAGATGTCAAAAATTGCAAACTTTTGGGGTACACCAGAGGTACTGAAGAAGAAACTACTTTTGTGGTAAAAAATCCCCTAAATGAGAGAAACTAGTTAGAATTTATTGAAGACTTCAATGAGATATGCATCCAGTAACAAACCCACAGCCTAAGTGGTTGTGAATGTTCTTCGAATGTTCTTCAAATGAAACATAACAAAAGAGTCCTTTAATCAGATTTTTAAAGTAACATCTGTCTAAGTTAAACAATGCGCTTTTAGTAAAGCGCCCATTTTAACAAGACGAGAAATTCTACTAATTATTCAAATGTAATCAATGTCAATGGTTAGCAAAACAAAGAACCATCGTATTTTCACAAATGCCTATCATGATCGCTACAATATCTGCATACAAGAAAAGTTTGATGAGCCAAGTTTTAAAACGTACGTAAATATGATATTTTAAGGGCTGAAGTTTATTAATTCTCAAAATACAGTTAAAGAAGCACATTCTTGCAGAATAATTATGATGGAAAGATTGATACTGTACAGTATGCTGTAAAAACAGACACGTTTGCATTATTTTTCAAGAATTCATGCGTGAATACTTCGGAGATATTCTACGTTATAAAGAACCCATTCAAACTGCAATTGGCACTGATACTTTCATCTCTTAACCACAAAATTCTTTTCTATGGCAAGGCAAATAAAAACATGTCTCCTGTCAATAAAGTTAGCTGAATATTTTTATTATTTGGCAATATTACATATCCAAAAGCCATTACTAGACTCTAACCCTAGAATTCAATTATAATGGTAACAAATTCACTCGCAAGTTTGATTTAAGATGACTAATCTAGTAAAGTTTTTAATAGCTTTGTCATAATGAGTAAGTATCATATAGTGCATTATGCTACTAGACGTATGGAACTGTGAAAATACGACGGAGAAAAAAAGAAAATAAAAGAACCACAACAAGCCTAAGCCAAGAGATGAGAGTTAACCATATACTTAAAATGATTCAAATCATATGATATAGGAAAGCACTCAAATACCAAAGAGTCCCACAATCTTGCAGTCCGAAAAAAAAGCTACAATCACAAAAGGATTTATAATGACCAGGGAGAAAAGCTTCATGAGGATAAATACGTTAAGAGAAACGAGCCAATCGAGATGAAACCAACTGAGCAGGTTCTAACAAGGTAAGCTTATTAGAACACTTCCCATGATAATACCTATGGAAAAGACTAAATCAAACCAGGTTCCGTCGATGAGACAAAGAGAGAAAAGTAGCAGCAAGATTTGGACCTATCAAATTATAAACATGTCTCTTAATACGATGAAGAAAATCAAGATAAGATGACAATAAGCCTATCCGGAAATAACAACAGAACTCCATGCAAGGGAGGGTCGTATATTTAAAGAGATACAAGGTAGCCTCAACTGTAAGTAATTTTTATCACGATACAAAGATTCAACCTTTTTAAAAGCAGACTTGCCAATAGCTTAGATATGACAATCGTAAGAAAAATCTGGAGAAAATGACAATTGAAGCATCCTCATTGATGAACATTCCTCCAAATGAGAAGTAATCTCACCAAGGTTAACACTGGGATGATATGCTATGAATATTGGGTAAGATAAGGGCTCAGCCTTCTATTGAATGACACCAATTGAGTTTTAGCGGCTTTGAAAGAAATCTGCAATTTCCTTATCGATTCCAGGAGACCCTGAAGGTCAGATTCTAACGCTGCAGTACGTCTGACTTGCTTCTGCTGGGTTGCCTTGCAGTCAATGCTGGAGTACAGGGTAGCGTTATCAGCACTGATGTTGGTGAACTGAAAAAACGTTCCAAGAAGATCATTGGTGTACAGAAGAAAGAGATCAGAACCAAGAATAGACTTATAGTAAATTGTAATAGAAATTATCATACATTTTTATTATGAGCTTTTCTTTATATTAGTACACTGTTTTGAGGTGTGAGATTATGGATAATTTCCTATCCCTGGCATTATTTGGTGCTTAAATGGTGCTTGGGATGTTCAAAGAGAGACTGACAAGAAAACAAGTTTAATCTGTTGATGTAGGCTCTGCTATGATATAGCCTCGAATATTCAACTAAACTATTTTTATTAAAATTCGGCTTTTAATAATTTGCTTTTAGGGTTGGTCCTTACACGGTGTTTCGAAAACACAACAGTTTAGCTTGGCGGTAGATCCGGTTTCTATTTAAGCAACATCTTATCTTTTTTTCTTTTTCAAAACATTTTCATCAATATCAAACTTTGTAAAAATAGGTCAGGAATACTTTACTTCGCTTTTAGAACTTAATTCAAAAATCTTCTGCAGCAAGCTTTCTTGTACTTTTCTTTGGGGTAACTATTCCAAAGATAAGCTGCAATAATGAAAAGATGTGACAATATCAGATAACATGCTCCAAACCTTCGATCCGACGGTGGAGTACACCTTTTTAAGATGAACTGTAAAGGTTGCCATGAAGCCTCGTTATTACTAAAACCCAGTCATATCACAATTTTACGGGAAAGAGATCTTGCCACAGAGTGATTTTGCAGCGTTATCCAAAGACTGTACGTCACATAGCTTCTAGGTAAGCTGCAACATCAGTATTCAAAGACGTTATTGAATCCTTACCTGAATTTTCTAATAAGTAGAAACGGGCATTGTAGTTCCTGTCATCCCGTGACAAAAGAAAAAGCTCAATCTACAAAATGCGTGTAGCGTAAAACCTGTGCTTATGTAATTTTAAACAAGACTTTTAGTCCGATTATAGCTGGGAAGGCTCCTATCTGGTTGGTTTATAATTTGAGAGATTTTGTAGCATAAAAATAATGCGACAAAATTCCATACGATCACGTTATAAAACCAACAATGTAATTATATTTCTTTATTTGGGAATAGATTTCCAAATCATTGTTGTCCTACTCGTATCTACCTGTTTTTTAAAAGTTTTATTTATCTTTTAGATCTGATAATGACACAATGATCTCGAAATAAATTATCAAACAAAGAAGTAAAATTACCTTGTTGGTTTTATAACTTGATATTGTAGGGAGATTTTGGTTTCAGAAACAAATAGCAACCTCCGCCTTAGCTCATGCTTGCTAATTTATTTGGCAGCACAGAAATACAGATGTTGTACAATCTTTAAAAGTTGTTCTGGTTTTTCTTCATCAGAATTTAAACCCTCATCATCTGTTGTCACTTTATCGTGTGGACCTGTTTCAACCCTAAATTATCAAACTTCATTAAACTTTACAAATTTTTAGTAAACTTCAATGCTTACTGCGATGAATAGTAATCATCAGGAGGCAGAGAAGAACGACATTATCTGAAAATGTATAAAAACATAACTCGGTTTTCCGACCCACTTCGAGGTAGGATTAGTTCTTTTTAAAGCCGCCATGTTACCCTTGGTATATTTTTCTAAGTCTTTTTCCGGGTGATCTTCAAACTGTTTTGTGATGGCATCTAAAAGGTCTTGTTGAAAAAAACAGCTAAAAGTTGAAGACGACTGATGTAACCTGGGGTTACATTACCTAACTCTGTTCTTTTAATCTTCAGAAATACTTTGATTTTTTTGCTTTGCTTAATGTTCATCAGCCACCAGAATTTTAAAGTTAAATAGGGAGTAACAGGACTAATAAATATATTTCGCCACTGTTCGTTAATCCACGGTTCAGCCATGTTCTCATGACACCAAGCATTTGTTGAAAATCAATTACACTCTGCTATCATTTTCTCCTCATAGATCATTCTTAAACTTTTTCCTCTGAATATAACAGTGGACGAACGCGCCACTCATGAAAAAGATTGCAAGTTTCACCGTGCAATGACGAGTACACATTGCGCAGATATATGCCATAAGACTTTGCTACTTTTATCTGCTTAGGATTTGTTGTCAGTAAGTACAAATAGAGCTGGAGGGTGGTCAATATTTATAATGTCTTTGAATTACAAAATTACCAAGTCTGTGAAGACACGTTACAATACAGAGAAAAATTAATAAATTGCTGAAGTCAAATATTCAGATGCAGTTTGCTCAATGTGGGTATTTTTTCGGAAGGAAATTTTTAATTTTAAAAGATATCTAGCAGCCCATTGATATAAGCACTGCAAATCGTAAGCAGGATAATGTTTTTCATCGACTGCTTGACTCAAGAGTTAAATCACCATCATATGATGCATATTCTTTTTTATAGTGCTTACTGGTGTTCACTACAGAGCATTTGTTTTCTCTTCTAAACCGTTGATGGAAAGCCTCACCCAGATGCATTGTTTGGCATATTTGCATATGAATTTTCTTTTAGTATTTGTACAAGTTCTAGCTTATTTCCTGTCAATCTCAAATTTTGAACCTGTTAGAAAGAATATGAAAAAAATCAGTCAACATAATGGTACAATTACTTATACCACGGAGAAGGTATAGAGTATCATTTTGTATTATCATATTAAAAGTATTTCTTAGTCATCACATTCTAGGAGCAGCTGTAGAAAAACACTTGTAAAATAATCAAGATGAGTACAAAGATACTTATAAGCTCTTAAAGACGATATCTATGTTAACGGTGTATTGTACGGTGAAGACTCAAAAGGAGAAATTATTAGATCTTAACGGAAATGAGAAGCTATTATGAAAGAACCAACTCGCAGTTACATAAATGGCAGAGAGGCTTGAAATATGTACAGCTTACTGATACTCAGGGACATTATCAGCAAAAATACATCAAAACGATGTAAGTTCAAATAACTACAATAATGTAGTAATAATAACAATAATGTTATAAACAAATACAATTTAGCCAAGTTACTTTGCTAGGCAAACACTGAGATAAGCAGTTGGTATCAGAGACTACAAAACAATGGCACTGATGGGTCGATCATCTCCAGAATCACAGCCAGGAAGCCACGTCAAAGAGGGTAGCTACCTTCACTCGCAGACAGTTTGAGAGTTGCAAATTACACACAATATTTTGTTATTACTAAAACTCACAAAAATTAAGTGGCCTATAACTTGGTAGATAGAATACCAGTTTTTGAATAAGTTTTTCAACAAAAGAACATGGTCAGCATTCAAACGCAACAGAATACAAAAGAGTTTGGAGATGGCAGCCATTAACTGACCTTGTACTAATGACAACTGTACAATGACAATTGTACTAACCTTGGGACAGAAGGCACCATACCTTTTCAGTCCATGACTGAATATTACAAGTTATTTCAGAGGATATATAGTCCCTATATTTTAGATTGAGTGACAGCATTATTTATTACTTGATGACAATGAATAATCTAAGTGCATTGATTTAGGAATATCTGATATCATAAATTATAGCATGTACAAGTGATTTGCTGATACATTTTAGTTTATAAGGTTCTATATATTACGATATTTAAAATTCAATTTGTTAAATGAGTAGTGATTTCTTTCTGATGCTAGAAAGTTGAGCTTTATTTTGAGACAGTTTGGATTTAATGGTAGTTTTCAACAACTGGTACAAAATAATTAAACAACTAAACTCTGACGTGACTATAGGACAGCATCTATTTCCAAACCTTGATTACAGTAAGCAATTTGAAAATAACAGCTTAAAGAAATTGCCAGTTATATCTACTTTTGTCTCTGAAGAATTAGAGAATATTTTTTCTAGTTTTTGTAGCCTTTACTTTGTAGCGCACAATCTGTATCTGCTTTTTAATCGATTCAGAAAGTCAGTTATGTCGTTGTTTTCCATCGTAATACTAATCTGAACGAAAAATTTGATAATCATGTTTTACCTATATCTTAGAATGTCCTTTCTTCAACGGCTACATTTGACTTAATCAGGAGACAGCGTTTTAAATAATATTTTCTTTACGTTAGTAGTCATATCAAAATAAATTTTAAGGACTTGGAACAGTTGTCACTTTATCACACAAGAATTCTGGAAATTCGGGTAGGCTTAAGTTATCATTTAATGAAACCTGGATTATTTGGATATTTGAACCAATTCGAAGTCTAATCAAGATTTCTCAGTGCAGAGCTTGAACAAAAATATATACAGTGGCCTTTAATTCGTAGATTTTGATTGTTTTCACCGTAAAAATTTGTCGAATCATAAAACTTTTGATAAGGTTCTCATACGATTTTCTGTCGGACGCTTGTATGGAGGTAAAAAGGGAAAAAAATCTGAGGAGTTTTACATTATTTTGCAAAGATTTAGCTTTACATCAAAAACCTTCGACAATAACTTCTTCAATTTATTCCATTGTGGCAGGTGTATCTTCTCTTGCCCAAAAATTACCATTTTGATCAAACCATATAGCTTGTGTGCAAATTTAAAAGAAAAAAAAGCCATATTTGATTTTTAATAGCAAATAAAATATATAAATCTTCATTATTATGCAAATATTGAAAAGTTTTGCAAAAAAGAAACCTTTTTATTTGAACAACAGCTTCCTTTTAAATATTTGCAGTTCCTATTTTACTCAAATCACCTATCGGATTGTCATCAATTATAGCAAATGCTAAAACCGACTCACATCCCATTCAACTTTTGGTTAAGCATATGGCTTAACCAAAAGTTGAATGGGATGGTCACTGGTTCAAACCAAGTTCACTATATACATAATTTTCATTTTCCTTAAGGGAAGGTTTAATGAGGAAATATTATTGATGGGCATCAAAAGGATTTTTAAGGTATTTTTATCAATCTTTTTTTAGATGAAGTCTACTTTTCTTATTGTTTACCTATGAATTACACTCTTTTAATCAACAACCCTGGTATTTTCAGCCATGATAATTAAAATTTTATTACATGTTCATTGACATCGATTTTATTAAGATATTTGTTAACAGGTTGTATCAGCTTTGTGAGCAAAACATTATCGCTATGGTTTTCGTGTAACAAAAAATATTGATGATGACCTTTGTGGTCAATTTAGGTTCACGATATGTTGAGGTTTCTGTTGTCAACGGGAGGAATACAATTAAAACTTGACTGACTTTTCCTTGATAAAAGTCAGTCACGTGTTAATAGAAAGCAATTTTACAATAGTATCATATGATTTTAATACATCAGACGTTTAAATTTCATGTCGTTGTTGGGCAAAGACAATCAATATTCAAAACAAAACATTATCTCGCGTGCAGACTGTCGAATCAATTCATAATGACCTGTTGTGATAGCATAGATGATCTTTTCATGTTTTTTTTGTGAAAACGTCATATACAAAGTAGAGCCAATGTAACAATTGAATTCGACGTCACTACTGGCTTTTTCTTTCTATTTATGTAAAAGATGAAAAAGTTTACTTTATGGCTTTGAATATATTTAAGGGGCTTCAATTAATAATTAAGACTAAAAATGGAAGCGTTGTTTAGATAGCTTTTAGAGTTTGAATTTCTACTCAGTGCAAAACATAGATTAAGAATTGATTCGAAGTCACAATTTTATCCAATTTATATTATTATTATTATGTTTATTATTTTATTTTTATTATTTCTCCCATAACGATCAACATTTCATGCTTCGGTGTTGGCTCAATCTCTTTCTGTAGTTGTTCGTAGAAATCGTCCTTCTCCTCTTCATCTGCATCATTTGTAGGGCTGTAGATCTGAATAATGGTGGCTTTTACATATTTTGAGTTGAATCTAGTATTGATGATCCTTTCATTCCCTGGATTCCACATGATTAGGAATTTCCTAGTCTCAGGGCTCAACATGATTCATACGCCTCTATGCTGTTGTTCATCTGACCCAAAATACAGTACAGACTCCCCAGAGTTGACCTTCACTTCTCCGAAACCAGTCCATCTTGCTTCGCTTATGCCTAGTATCTGTAGATGGTATTTCCTCATTTCCCTTGCTATTATTGTAGTTTTCCCGGTGGTGTACATGGTTCTTACATTCCAACATCCTACATGGATGTATCTTTTTGGTGTTAGAAGTGATCTCTTGCATGTCGTTCTCAGGTTTGAGACTTCCCGTAGGCTTTCGCTCCCAGCCGTCATATGCGTGTCTTCCCATCTGAGGTNAATAATTAAGACTAAAAATGGAACCGTTGTTTAGATAGCTTTTAGAGTTTGAATTTCTACTCAGTGCAAAACATAGATTAAGAATTGATTCGAAGTCACAATTTTATCCAATTTATATTATTATTATTATTATGTTTATTATTTTATTTTTATTATTTTTTTTTTATTCAATTTTTTTATTTTTTTTTTTATTTTTTTTAACGGGGACCTGTGTTTCTTTTTCTTTTCTTTAAATATCTTACTCCAAGCAAGGCTTTGAGTCACTTTAATGCAGAGGGTTATTTGTCCTAGATGTAAGAGCTTTATCATGAGTCGGAAGCTTTTACCGAGCTACGTTTCAAGAGATACTTACCTATGCTGTGTTTGTTGTGTTTCTTTCTTCAGTGCTGGAAGCCATATTACTGGAAGGGTGTAGGATACATTGTAGTCTGTAAACTATGTTGTTCCTTTCCTCAAGTGGGACTGGATCTTTTGGTTTTTTGAGAGGATCGTCCTCATCCAGTCAAGACCAAAGTCAGCAAAGTACTAATTACGTTCCAGAAAAACCATCTCCTTGATAACTGCCTCTACCACAGATTCAAACCAAAAGACTCGGCTTTACCACGGTTCTATGGATTACCAAAAGTACATAAACCTAATGTTCCAATACGTCCAATCTTCGCTTATTGATGTTCTCTCTCACTTTCTCGAACATGTGCAGTAATCTCTTGTATGTGATCTTGCTTCCAGCTTTTAACATTTCTCCGGTGATGTTATCTACTCCTACTGCTTTTTTGCTCTTCAACGTTTTTACTGCTATCTTCACTTCCTCTTCTCTGAAGGGCACTGAGTTGATTTCTTCGATGGTTTCAACATTACCGATCTCAAACTTATCTTCCTCCACATTTATTGTCACATTTATTCTCAACATTTAATACTCCTTCGAAGTGTTCTTTCCATCTTTTAAGTATCTGACCATCTTCAATGAGTAGCTTACCAGTTTTGTTTCTGTACAGAGTTCCCATTTCATTGTTTTTTGCTGCATGCTCCGCGTCTTCAGCGAGCCCATTTATCATCTTACGTTTACCTTCTCTGATCTTCTTCTTTACACTCTTGTTCATCTCACTATACTTCTGCTTTTTGATAGCACGAATTCTCTCTGATCTTGCACAGTTTATCTCACTTTTCACTTTCTTCCTTTCGTCTATAGCTTTCCACGTTTCACTGCTTATCCACTCTTTATGCTGCTTCCTTTCCCTACCCAGGATCTTTTCAGCTGTCTCCGTGTAGATTGTGGTAAAATCTTCCTTTGTTTTTGTTTGTTTGCCTCTTCCATGGTTGTTTCGATGCTCTCTTCCAGTGCCTCAAACCTGTTTTTCAACTCTACTGTGAATTGCTTTTGGATTTCTTTTTGTTTCAAAACTGCAGTGTTGAATGTTGCCCTTCTGCTGGTGTTCTTGAGTTTGTGTCCTGAAAGCCAAAGCTTCACTTTGCCGGCCACAAGGTTATGGTCAGTTCCAGAATCTGCTTCCCTCATGTCTCTTACATCAGCGAGAGACCTCCTGTATCTGCCATTGATGATGAAGTGATCAATTTGATTTTTGTCTCTGTTGTTTGGTGAGGTCCATGTGTATTTGTGAATGTTTTTGTGTTTGAAGCATGTGCCTCCAATCACAAGATCATTTTCTTCACATAACTCAATAAGTCTTTCACCATTCTCATTCATGACGCCTAAGCCTTCTTTCCCTAGAACTTTCTCATGGTTTTTGTTGTTACAACCCATTTTGGCATTTGCGTCTCCCATAACGATCAACATTTCATGCTTCGGTGTTGGCTCAATCTCTTTCTGTAGTTGTTCGTAGAAATCGTCCTTCTCCTCTTCATCTGCATCATTTGTAGGGCTGTAGATCTGAATAATGGTGGCTTTTACATATTTTGAGTTGAATCTAGTATTGATGATCCTTTCATTCCCTGGATTCCACATGATTAGGAATTTCCTAGTCTCAGGGCTCAACATGATTCATACGCCTCTATGCTGTTGTTCATCTGACCCAAAATACAGTACAGACTCCCCAGAGTTGACCTTCACTTCTCCGAAACCAGTCCATCTTGCTTCGCTTATGCCTAGTATCTGTAGATGGTATTTCCTCATTTCCCTTGCTATTATTGTAGTTTTCCCGGTGGTGTACATGGTTCTTACATTCCAACATCCTACATGGATGTATCTTTTTGGTGTTAGAAGTGATCTCTTGCATGTCGTTCTCAGGTTTGAGACTTCCCGTAGGCTTTCGCTCCCAGCCGTCATATGCGTGTCTTCCCATCTGAGGTTATTATCTTCAGGGATTTCAAACGACATGGTTCTGTGACCATAGGTAGTTTTGTTTGCTGTCCAAGTTACCGTAAACGGTGGTTGTTTTATGGGAAGGGGTGATTGGCCCCTTGCCCAACCCTTCTCCTTTCTCATCCGCGCTTGGGACCGGCCATGGCAGAGTTTCTTTGAAGTATACTGAAAACTAAACATGAGCAGGTGAGTAAGTAAATAAGCGCCTTAGTGAAATCAAGTAGTTTCTGGTCAAAGAATTATCATCGAGAACAGAATCGTCGGTTCCATTGACTTTGTATATTGTTTCTGAATTGAATTTTCTTTTAAAGCCAATTTTTATACAATAAATTGTAACTGAATAAAATGGAATTACAGATACGGTCAATACTTTACTTGTTATCACGCAAAATGGACTTAATTGTGTAAATCAAAGCCATATTAAACATATTGGTTTTTTAATTATAAATGGTTGTTTACCTACCTTCAATAATTAGAAGATCAAAAAATGTAATCCTTCAAACATCAAAAATTCCTTTCTGAAACTTTAACAAAGCATGGAACCAGTAAGAGCTTTCCAAAGACCTATTCAAAAAATTGTCAACGTTATCAGCAGGATTTAATTTTACAAATTCAACAAATTCATGTCTGATGCTGCAAGATTTATTATACACTTTTTGCGAAATATCCTTTCAAAATCATTAATAATATCCATATCACATTAGCACTTTTAAATTACTTTCTGTTCTTGATGGCACTTATCTTCCAATGCCTTTGATGATACCAAAATTATGATCTGTGATTTTTCACATTTTCAAAATGATAAATCACATTGACAAAATGGCTGAAAGCCCGCAATGTCGATTGTGTGGCCAGAAAGGTGAAAATGTGCAACACATTAGCAGTGCTTGTGAGAAGCTAGCTCAGAAGGAGTACAAGAGGCGTCCTGGTAATATCGCAAAAAAGATTCATTGGGATATATGCCAGAAAAGAGGGTTGGAATCCAGTGAAAAATGGTACAAACATGCCCCAGAAGGAGTTGTGGAGAATGATGATGTGAAGCTGCTATGGGATGTAAATATCTAATGTGATAATGTGATCAAGGCAAGGAAACCAGATTTAATCTTAGTATATAAGAAGGAACATAAGGCAATTATCATTAACATAGCAGTCTCGATGGATGTGAATGTTGAGGAGAAAGAAATGGATTTGGTAGAAAAGTATCAAGATCTGAAAAGAGAGGTAAAAAGACAGTGGAAATTGAAGAAAGTAGAAGTGGTACCGATTGTGATAGGAGCTCTGGGATGTGTGACAAAAGGATTTGAGAAGTGGGTTGGAAAGCTTGAGATTTACTGTAACTTGGGAGTGCTTCAAAAGACTGCGTTATTAGGAACTGCGAGAATTTTGCGGAAAGTACTGGAGTTTTGAAAAAAAAAGAAATCCTGTTAGCCCATGATAATTTGTTATGATTCAACTATCAGCATAAAATTGCGGTGATAACAACAGCAAGACACAAATTGTAAAAATGAGATATAATAATAATAATAATAATAGACAAATGTATGATCAGCTTATCAGAGATCTACTAGATACCATCGCTGAAGAGAAATCTTGGAAATGGCACAGTGAGTGTGACTTAAAAATCCCTACTGAGGCATTGATATGTGTGATACAGGAGCAAGCCATTAGAACTAATTGTGTAAAGCACAACATTGATAAAACTGCAGCTTCACCGAACTGTGGATTATGTAGTCAGAAAGGGGAAGCGAGTCATGTCATTTGCAGGTGTACCAAACTAGCGCAAAAAGAATATAAAAGGAGACACGACAAAGTTGCACAGATGGTCCACTTGAAGTTATGTGAGAAATAAAAAAGCTGAATATTGGTATGATCGAAAACCTGCAGTTGAAAATGCTGATCATAAGATCCTATGGGATATGATGATTCAGTACAATAATGAGATTAAGAAAAGGAAACTGGACATAGTCATCATTGACAATGGGGAAATGTCTGCAAAAAGTATTGACATAACGGTACCAGGAGATAAAAGGATATCTGAAACAGAGAAATTTAAGGTTAAAAAATATCATGACCTCAAACTAGAAATGAAGTGACTCTGAAATCTGAACCAAGTTATGGTGGTAGCAATTGTTGTGGGAGCACTAAGTAGTGTTTCCAAAATGTTTCCAAACTTTATAAAGGATGTTGAAATCGAGCTAGAGGAATATCCTGTTTAAAAAACTGCTATATTAGGGACAGCTAGAATAATAAGAAAAGTATTAGAATGCTAAAATGTGAATGATATTGTGAGGAACCTTTGGTTATTGGTGATAACCTTATTAGACGCGATATAACATCCGCCTATGCATTTAGCTACTAATTTAATAGCAATAATAATAATAATAGTAATGATGATATTACTATAACTATCAACACAAAATTTCGTTACCCATTCCAAACGTACTTTTGGACTTCGACTTATATTAACCTCTACATGTCACACCCAGTGCCAAGTAGCATTTAGAAAAAAACTTACCAATTCTAACAATCGTAATATCTGTGAGGTTAATAAGTCAAGAACAACAGTTAGTGTACAATATGCTCAATTCAATTCCACTCGTGAAGCGTTAAAGGAGATCCGTCTGTCTGAGGAAAGCCATCTAATTTAGAATCAGACTACACAAAGATTAGTAATTAAATCAGTTTAGGGATAAAAGGGTATAGGACAGGCACCAGATAAAATAAGGATTATATAATGATATAGAAATTTCGACGGAAGTGTGCCAGGCAAAAACTTTAATAATCTATAAAAGGTATAAATAGATTACAAGAAAGCCTTTAAAATAGGCTCTATTCTTAGATCATACATTGGTTCAGATTAATGGGTGTTACTTGAAGCATCACGGAATTCATTACTAATAGGATTGAGAAGTGAAGAACTAAGTTGAGAGGAGGTGTTAAACTAATATATGAGATCAAAAAAATAATATTCAAAAAGAAGCACATTTTTGCCACTTCTGTTTATCATACCCCTGATGCCACTGACAACAATACCGAATAAAAGAAAAGGGATTACAATATTCAAGGAAAAAAAATAAAATCACCCATCCACTACATCAATTTGAAGTTATTGCTTAATAAAGAGGAGATCACAAAGATACTTACAACTGTCAAAGAAGTATAACAAAGTTACTGAAATGGAATTCAGAATAAACACAGGCCTAGTTTTACACATCAGAAATAGCCAAGTTATCAACTCATACGGTAAGATGAAGACAGTAACACAATAATGGACACCGATACTAACTGATTTAACTACTTGGAATTGCTAGAATACCACAAAATCAAAATATTATGAAATGAATATAATATGGAGTATTTATGGAAAGGATACAAACAATCCTAAAGTCAGAGCTAAATAAAGGAAATGAAGCAAAAGCCATCAACAAATAGGCAGTACTAGTGCTAAGATATTTTGTTGGAATAGAAGACTTGACTAAGCTTGAGAAACAAAAATTGACTAGTAAATCAAAAACCTAATGACTATTTACAGCACTTGCACCCTAGATAATGTACTGTAACATTGTACTTCACAAAAAACTTCGAAGGAAAGGCCTTGTAGTTACAAAAACAATGCATTGAAAGTGAATGCTGTTCTTCAGGACTGTACAGCCAGAACAAGTCGAATAGAATTTTTAAGTTGGCATAGCCAGATAGCATCCTATTAGATAATAAAAACTTTAATGAGAACGAAAAGAACAAGAAATAAACAAAAACTAGAGAAATGTTATAAAATTTGCTGGCAAAACAATGGCATAGGCAGGTGGTGGGAAAAAGAGAAGAACTCGTGTAAATGGCTCAGGAGAGGAGAGTGGAAGTAGGACACTGAGAGGCTGATAATAACAGCCTAGAATCACATTCCACGCAAAAATATTAAACAGCCAAGTGTAGAATATACAATCGAAAAGATGAAACTGTTAACCAGAGTCAATGATACTATAGGGATCATAGGGGCAAATGATCCTTCACTCTTGTGCTCTTCAAAGAGATCCTTATTGCAAAATTAACGTAAAGATGTGATTAAGGAAACATAAACATGAAAAGTAATTGGAATTTTACTAACAAATGTAAAAAAACTGTTTTATCTTTGTTATCGTATTAAAATATAGCTTCCTAAAACGTTAAAGGTGGAATATCTTTTTAAACAGAAATGAATAGGTTTATTAAAAGTTAGATTACTATTAAAAATATTTTGTTTTATTTTCATTTCCAAATGTCATCAAGACTTTTAAGATGTCAAAAAAGCATTTTAATAATAAAAGCATATATTGTAAGTCATTCTAGTCGATAAAAAAACCCATCACGTATTGGAAACGGATTGTCAAGGAGACTTCTTTAACTTATCAATTGAGAATACAATAAGAAATTTGAATTTCGTGAAGAAGGTTATGCCCTCTATCTTAGAAGTAATTGCTCTACTTAAATTCTCGCCGAAACACAAAGGAATCCTTGGGAACACCGGAGATCTCACGAGTTTTGATTCTGATGATATGGAAAAAGATAAAAAATGGGATCAACTCTTGATGAACTTAGCGCTTAGTTAGTTTGAGGAAATTGGTATCAAAAGAACATAAAAGATTACTACCAATCGATAAAACCTCAGAACTTACCTTAAGCAGAAAAGTGTGATCTTAATGTCAAAGTACAAATATTTGGTGTTCAAAACCACTTAACATAGTTTTGGGTTTCTTGGTCAACATCTTTGTCAAAGGTTGTTTTTAACAAGTAAAAATCCTTTAGAAACAATACAAAGCGAATCAATATTCGCTTTAAGTTGGTTATAACTTGCAAAACTGACCATGGAAATGTTTAACTTAATAAGAACTTAGTAAAATTCAAAAACTTTTTGTTTTGAGATTATCACAAACAAAACATCAACACTTGAATTCGCTACACAAATACAGTTGGTCCGAAAAACGAAAGCTCCGAAATTATAGATTTACTTGCTGATAACATGCAAGTTGATGGTTACAATAATAATGGCAACAGAGGCACTACTCTACTACAAACTATCGACACTATGAAGCTTTTTGTTTCGAACTTCTTGATTTGATTTAGTCACCGTCGATCAAGCTCTTTTATCAACCTGCATTTTTTTTGCATTTCTTAACAGAAAGCAATTCTTGCTAATTATAATAGACCCACAAGGTGATAGTGAAAATTTCAAGTTTATCTGGAAAACGTACGCGATACAATGGGTAAAACAATACTAAGACAGTTGAATCCAAAGTAGTTGCATCTTCTGCACTTCCTGTCAAGTTTAAAACAAGCTGTGTTCACGCTTTCAACTACTTGCTACAAGATTTTATAGAAAGTGACCCTAAGATACACAAACTAATGTTCAATTTTGATTTCATAACAAAATTGATTTGATCAATCCTTCAACTTCCTTTGCTACTGAAAGATTATTTTCTACATGTCTCAGATGAAGGACATGGCTGCACTCCACGATGAATACTAAAAGGTTTAACAAACTACAAATACTTGCGACGTAAAAGGATCTGTTGGATGAATTAGACTCAATCTCAGTTGGCAACGAATTTACTTGTAAAGATGATCGAAAAATATACTTGGGGGAATATATTTCCTTCGATATGACATAGTTATCAAACATATTTTAGATTTACTAGCATAGCTTATCCTAATAGTTGAGATTTTATCATTCTTTTGTTTTGAAGCATTTTCTTTTCAGAAAAACTTCATTTAAAAGTATGGTTTAAACATGCCTTATATCTTTATCATTTTTGAAATATTTTGGTAAATCTAATGTTAAATGGCTCTTTTCTTCTTAAACTCGAATTAAATTACTCTAATCGTAGATATATTTTGAGTGTTCTAGTGGAGTTAATCAAGAAATAGAGAGGAAGTGGTACAAACATTTGCCACAGGCAGTTCTGAAGAACGCTAACACTAGAATACTATGGCATGAATAATTTTAGGCTGAGCATAAGGTACAAGCTAGAGAGCCGGACATGATCATTGTAGAGAAGAAAGGGAAAATATTTCAACATTATTTACGTAGGTGTGTCTTACAATTCAAGAATATTGTAAGGTACAAAAACGATTGACAAATACTAAGTTCTCAAGTGGAAAGTAGAAAGATGCTGACAGATGAAGGTAAGAGTCGTCTGAATCGTAATTGGAACAATAGATGCCATGCCTTCGTGACTCCCTATATATTGTCAAATAATGGGATTTAAAAGAATCAACCCTGAATTCATAACAAAAAGGGTACTGACAGTATCAGCCCACATTTGCCTCCATGATTTGAAAAGTCATCTTTATATTTTTAACTATTATCTTAATTATTAACATTTATTTGATAAAAGTAGGCCATTGCCTGAACTAATATCACTAATATATTTCTCCAACAATATATTGAAACAACAGAATCCCAGTAATATTTAATGATCTATTGTAAGTTCCAATGATTTTTTTTTCTTCTTTTTCGAAATCCATAGCTTGTAAAATTAACTTTTTTCTTTCTTTGTACGACAGAAGCCAAAACTATATTACTCTCAAGTGTTCTGTAGTTAGGTCAGCTTTCTACAAGCTAATTAAGACATAAACTGAATGGGACTGGTGGTCAGCCTTACAAGGTCCTGAAACGCAGATTATACAAAAGGGTAAAATAATCCACTTCGTTGAATGATTGGTCGGTCTTGAGTAGAATCTTATATTGTCAAGGAAAGAAGTATTGCACTACCAAGTGAACAAAATATATGTGGTTATTAATGTTGGACATCACTATAAACTACAATTTTATTCACCATGAAGTGAGGCAATTTTTATTGTAAAACTGGAGAGAAAATGATGAATAAAAGATTCTTATAACAATTATGGTTAGAATCCCTTACATTGCTTTTAATACGACTTATAACCAACTGTTGTTGTTGTTTTTCTCTGCGTTCTCTTAGATATAATTTAATAGCTCAATACGCTATAAGATATTAAGTTTTGGTTTTGATAAAGATGTTCTGAAATACAAAAACAAAACTCTTTCCCAATCAGAAATAACAGAAATAACACCCTAAAATGCTGTTTGTATTATTAGTATTATACTCTCCAACATGCTGCAGTCTTATGTTATTAGATATTCTTATGTATATTACTATTATGTCCCTATGGTAGCACATCCACATGAGAGCAAATACTTAAATATTTTTTATCCTATTGAAAATCGGCTTTGCCTCTGTAGGATTTTAATAAGAATACTACTGTGCTGTAAGCCAATTGTTGAACATTTCGCATCTACTGTGACGTTTTAATAATATACAGAAAGTTAGAGCCTGATAAATTGATGTCTCACAATTTTATGATAAATCTAATTTTCAGACATCCAATTAGATTGTCTAAGAGTTCAAGCATTGTGGGATATCAGACATCTTTAGTTTTACGTTAAGAGCAGACTAAAAAAAAACCTAATACCTAAACAGTTATTTCCATGCATTGTTACTAATAAAATGTACCGTGTATATGCTTGTATTGAGAAAAAATTAGAAAGCATTTTCTATAAATTTTCACTGGGTTCTATGTTTAAAAAATGTTAAGGCTAAATAACAAATAATTTGAAATTAAAAATACTGATTTCTTTTTACGTTGGAGTGCTCTTCACGATTAGAAATTTAATTTTGCCCTAAAACTGTCGAAGTTTTTAAACTTCTTTCTAAAATATCTGTAAGTTAATCTTACTTTCTTTAACTCATATAGAGTGCTTTTAGGCTACGTTTATTGATAAATGTAATCTATATAAAAATACTACACGCTCCAACTTCAAAAAGGAGAATATAATTTGCCGAGTTTGTATTTGTACTATCAAACAACTTGCAATACTTTTCCATCCTTGGCATATTCCAGTAGCTTTGTAGTTGTACTGCTTAATTCCAATACTATGATTCAAATGCTTACTCTAAAAACATCTTTTTAAGTACTTTAATTCTGAGACCATTTAAATTTAAGGTCCTTCATTTTCTAGCTCAAACTATGCTCTTTAAGAGCCTTTGTTCAATCAAGGAAAATTACTTGACCAGATGCCATTACTTACTCTGTCCAACGGCTTTTATTATTTTCTAATATTTCTTCTGGCGCAGTGAAACTGCGAACCTCTTGACTGCTGTGCGTTCAAGCTTTTTCGTGTAGATTTGTATTTGTATAAAGTATCTAGCAATGAGTTCTTAGACTTGTATGGGTATAGGATGCAAAATTGTTTAAGAACCCTATGCCGATAACTTAGTTGGTGGAGCAGATAGCAAAAAGAGCCGACATGTATAAATTCATTTCGGTACAATTTATATCTTCAACTTCCATTTCGTTTAATTGCATATATTCTCCATCAATATTATTACCTAATTTTACATCAAAATAATTGTGTATCAATGTGTGCATTATACATTGGAAACATTTTAACAAAAAGGCATGAAAAGTTAAAACTGAGTTTGGATTTCTACTTTACACTCGCACAATAGTCAACATAACGATTGACAAATTTCGTTCATTCAAATCAAAGTTGTTGTATCCATATTTTCCACAATGAATCGTTTATTTGAGTACAAACTTAATATTGTAAGGTCCTTTTATAACTTAATGAAAGTGCTTTTATTGCATACCTGATAAACACTTTCGGAAAATCTTAACTTTAGACATAAGAAGCTAATTATGTTCTTTAATTCCCTAAATCAGAGTGATTTGATTTGTTTACCTTACTCTCTTTAAAAGTATATTGTTATGGCTGAATTCTAATAACTTTTATGTATAAGTGTTCAGTGTAGAGCCAGTATTTTCCCTATACTATTTATCCAGCAATATTTTGGGTTTATTCCATTTACAGTATTGATGAATGGTGTGATGAAACATATGATTTGGGCCAAGTAACTTATTATGCGAATAGAGAAGCCAACATATGGTCATTTTAGGCATTACAAAAGAACTCAGATAAAAAGATTGTACCAAAGCTAAATGCTGTTGTTACAAAGGCCGACAAAGAGATAACATCTTGTTACTAATTTTAGGATTCAACATTTTTATAACTCCTTCATTTAAAACAATTAAGAAGGATTTTTAATCAGTCAAATTTGTCTTTCTTGACAGAACCAGAATTTAATACATATTTCAACAAAGAGATATGCGCTTTATACCATACAAATGTTAAATCTGGGACCAGATGATACACAGCAACTGTCTGGTTAACATGTGTATATGGTTCCTATCAAGGTCATTAATTAAAATTCTAGTTGGAGGAGCCGGTTGTAGATAGACAGATGGTAAAATTAAGTTTGTACGTTCTATATATTTAGTGAAAAAAAAACACAAAAGCGGCGATAAACAAATTTTTGTTGTTTTTACAACTTATATCACTAAATAATAGAAAAATAATTTTCATAACACTTTTGTTATATCATCAAGCTATTTTTATTGACTTTATGAATAAAGAATCTAACAAATATATTTAATATTTAATAGCAACCTTCTCACAATTTTCTCAGCCTCATTCAATGATGCTGTCAAACAATGTAGGCATCATTCAGATGGTTATTACGTTGGGTAATAAAATCAGATTATTTTATACAATTTACACTTTGATTCAATTGACTTAAATGCTTTTAGTAATTGATTCAGCGCAATTTGTTTACTAACACAGTACCTGGTCGAATGTTAATTTAATAGAACTTCAGCAATTAGAAATGTTTCTAATTTGTATAAAACATATTCAGTAGATAGCGTATTTTGTTGTTTAATACAGTAATAAAATAAAAAAACCTCGAGAATGAGGGTACAACAAGATATCTGCTGCCTTTCATTATTTCTAAAATTGTAAGGTTGTGACTGGTAATTTAATTGCAAGCAGATCTAGTACATATCTGATTTATCATTTTGAAAATGTACATATCAAGGCTTCCGTCCCAACCTTTAAGTCACATTTTGACAACCATTGCCACGTTTTTTCCTTGTCTACTGCCTCAGGTAGATCATTGATAAATTGTCCGTGCATTCTCTTTTCAATCCACCGTCGCTTCTTGTTCGTTTCTTGCCTTAAGATCTCGACATTCCTCCAGTATACTTGCATCCAATTATTCAAATTTTGCTACGCCCTTCAGACGTCTTTCCTCGGAATTAGAGGCACAAACTTTCAAACTATTCGCTTCTTCTTTTACACATCGCTCTACACTAATTAGGTCCCTTCCACTCTCTATTCTTTTCACATACAACCTATCAACATCACTCTCTGGGTGAAAAGCTCAAGACATTGTCATTATTTTTCTTGTCTTCCTGTCCAAATCTTTAAGCTCATTTTCTTTCCATTGAATGACACCCGCTCCATACCGGAATACAGCTACTGCCCATGTGTTTACCGCAGATATCTTATTTTTCCCATTTAATTTTGATCTAAGTACTAGCTTTAACCTTATTTTGTATTCCTTTTCAATTGTCTCTTTCATTTCAGTTTCTTTGATTTTGTCTAATTCTACAACTCCTAAATAAGGGTAAACTTCCTCTCCAACCCCTTTTATTATTTCTCCATCCATTAGCTTAATTCCTTAACTTCTTACAATCTTCCCTCTTTGCAATGCCAAGACACCACACTTTTTCATACCGAATTCCATACCAATGTCCCTGCTGAGCATGTGGACGGTCTTTACAACCTCATTCTTGGCGTACAACGTCAGGTCGTCCATAAACAGCAATTGGTTTACCCTATACTCCTTTTTTCCCCATTCATAGACCGCATTCACCTCCCGCAATATCAATGACAAGGGTATCATACTCAGAAAATACAGTAATGATGACAGACTCTCCCCCTGAAAAATCCCTCTCCTCACAAAAACCTCCTCAAGATCTTCCCCACTGGATGTTAGTGATACCTTCCACTGCTTCATGCTTCTCTCAAGACGATTTCTTATATTTTTAGCAATTCCGAACATCTCCATACATTACCTTATCCAACTATTTGGAACCAGATCGTAGGCTTTATGGTAATATATCCAGGCCATTGATAGATTAGTAAGCCTTTTCTTGCAGTCTCTGAGAATGGTCCTATCAATAAGTAATTGATCTTTGGTACCCCTACTTCTTCTCCTGCTTCCTTTTTGTTCCTCTGGTAATACATTGTTCTGTTCTAGAAATTGGTACATCTCATTTGCCACAATACCGGTCAGAAGTTTCCACATTAATGGAAGGCATGTAATGGGTCGATAATTATCGACCTCGTTGCCTTTCCGTGGATCTTTTTGATAAAGCACTGTTCGATCATGGTCATCCAGTCAGGCACCTCCTCTTCTATAAATATTCCGTCAAGTTGGGATACGATCGTTTTGTGAAGGGCGGTGAAGTTTTTTAGCCAATAGCCCTGCACCCCTTCTGGTCCTGGGGCTTTCCAATTTGGAAGCTTCCTACTTTGTTTTTCAACTTTTACTGCATCTACTTTCATCGTGTCTTGGGTGCGTTTCATGTTACGATCTATTTCAATCTCCAACTCTTTCAGCCACACAGCGTTTCTGATATGCCCCATTTCGACATTCCAAATGTCACTCCAGAATTTTGTACATTCTTCTTCATTTGGTACCTCATTTAAAAAATTTGAGCTTTTGTTAAGTTCTTTATAGAATTTCTTCTGATTTAAATTAAACATCCTATTCTGCCTAAACTGCTTAATTATTTCTTCATATCTCTTCAACTTTGCACGTTTTGCTACCCTTCTTTGTTTCATATCCTCGTGACAGTTTTCATTCCCTTTCTTTCCACTCGGTACTTATTTGCGATACTTCGTTGCTTCACTTTTTGTGTCTTCCTTGCACCCAGTTGTCATTTCAACCCTCTCTCAAGCAAGTTTACATCTTTCCTTAATTTCCTTATATCACCTTCTATTCTGTGCTTCCACTTTGGTTCATTTCTCTTCTGTCGAGCACCTCTTTCCATTCCAAATTTTTCTGCAACCCATACACTTCCAGCTAGAATCAAACTGTTCGTTTCTGTGATGGACCTGCGCTTAACATACTTCATTGCTTCATTTACTTTGTCTACCTGACTCTTTAGAGCTCTTCTGTCTAGTTTTTTAAACATGATTCCATCACTTTTCTTTCCTTCTACCATTATCTCTTTCAGTCTTTCAACAACCCCTTTTTTTTCTTCACTCGTTTCCTTTCTTTCCTCATCAGCATCTACATCATTAGCAGCTACCTCGTTCCTTGTGTCCTCCCTGTTTACTATTGCCTCAACTCCTCCATCCACTTGATGCTCTGTTATTTTCTCGTCAACCCGCATCTCCACTTCATTCTCTGCATCTTTTCACAAAACGTTAGTGTCAGCAAGCCTTTTTATTGCCTTTAACTCAAGCTAATCAGGCGTTTTCTGTACTCTCTAATAGGTTTCCCCTTTTCAACAAACGGATTACTTCTGTAGAAGCACTCCATTATAACTTGGTTAATTTCTTTACTCCACTTCATTCTAGCAGTAGTAGGATGATGACCGGGTTCTCACTGCTGTGCCGAGAAACACCTGCCGGGAGAGGGACCTTCACCTGAGGTTCCAGCCCCATTGATGCCGTTATTCTCAATAATTTGATCTGACATTTCATTCATATGAAGTTCAGTGACTTTTAGGTTACACAACCACCGGTATTTTTTCGAGACACCATCTCTAGGCGAGTGCAAACCAAGGCTCAAGAGCGCTTAGCCTGCCCGTTAAACACGGTAAATCCTCGTCGGTCATTACCCCGGAATTTCGATACCACGTTCTACCTCGTAACCCCGAGAAGGCACCCTTACAGGTGCTACTATCCTGGGCCAGGATAGACCTGAGAACAATGACACCTGAGGAGTAGTTCCACTTTCCCCAGAACTATGGAAATCCCTAACCACAGCCGTGTCACCGGATGCAGATTAACGTCCCACCCAGGACATTTATTATTATTATTATTATTATTATTATTATTATTATTATTATTAATATTATTATTATTACTATTGATTCCATTTACCTTACGGAAACAAGGGTTAGTTAAGAGGTAGATGAAAACTTTAATCAATATTACTGAAAATGGCTTCAAATTCTGATCAGTGGAAACATCTCTCAGCTTACCATGCCATCAGGAAAACCCAGGGATTTAGTTTAGAAAAACCTAAACTCAGGAAAGTATATATACAAACAGTGCAAATTACTTGTGAGAAGAAATCTGAAATGCCCAATTGACGATGAAGTCAAGAAACCGTACGAATAAACATCATAAAAAAACATAAGACCTGACACTATAGTGTTAAAGTGACTGTAGACAATAACAAAACAAACCATAGAATTAAAGAAAAGTACAACGATCTCATAAACATTAAGACACTTTAAACCTCATGAAAAAATTTTATAGGTCAGAAGCAACAACCAGCCATTATAAAGCATATTCTCACAATAGTGTCACAAAAAGAAATTCTATCATAGCAAACTTTACTAGCCACACATGAGCGAAAAATGCTTAACTTTATTCGTCGCTATTTTTAATGAGCCTTAGCAAACCACACCAACCTGTAAAATTGGAAACTTGCCAACAACAATCAATGTTATTTTCATGATAAACCACAAACTCGACTGCATCTAATCAATAAGTCTTGTATAAAAAGCTGAAACTCTCCCTTTCTCTTTCTTTCCCCGTAGAGCTTTCTTACCCAGAGCCGACGTTTCTTTTTTATAGTTTCGTTATTCTGCTTAAGCATTTTCTGATGCTGATAATAAAGAAGTAATTTCCTTCGACGAAGCAGCAAATAGAGAACAAATCTTTTATTTACGGCCGCCATTACAAAATGTGTTTTTCGTTTACAGAAAACCGCCAAAAAATCGTCTAGTAGTGGAGATGCCTGTACGAAATCGTTTAAAAATTCGTGAGAAAAATCGTCGCCAATTTTTGTGACGATCGTCATGAGAATTCGCGACGACACATGCGCAGTAGCAAAGAATAAGCTTTTGTGGCGAAACTTCTGACGATTTTGGTTTTGACGAAAAGTTAAAACAGTTTTAACTTTTCGTCGTGCGCTTGACGATCGTCAAATAATTAGCCAATCAGATTTCAGAAAAAACGCTCGCAGTGATTTCATCAGTTCAACATAGTCGCCAGTAATGAAGGTAGCAGTGATGTGCCGATAATATGTTCTAAATTTCTTGCTGCCGGAGCTGCCTCTGAAGAAAACAATGAAGCTCAGGGCATTCAGAGTGGTCTGGAAGGACAGGCTTTCGACAAGGAAACATTTCTTCAAGCTGTAAGAGAGTTTAAATGTTTGTGAGATACAAGTGACTCCAACTATAAAAACAGAACTATGAAAGTCAATGCATGGAACACATTGTCATCGCTTTTTAATCAAGAAGGTATGTCAACTTGTAGGTTTTAGAAATATCCTTTGGTCTTTTTTATAAATTAAGAAACAGTTGGAAAGATTTTGAGAAATTTACCTGCCCTGTTTCCCCCAAACCAAATAGGTTTGGCATAACTGGGTTATTTTTGGAACCTATTCAATCGTCTGATTTGTGACTCTGCTGCTGTAGTCATTTATTTACGTGGTTTTTCTGCCGTTTTTATCGCGCAGAGAAGTTTGCTTAAGTTTTTTCTTTTTCTCGTGTCATTATGATACAACCAAAATAACAGGAAATGATATTTAAGTAGCCTCTTCCAAGCCCTTTCACTAACGACATAGCAAGGTATATCACTCGGATATGCTAAAGCCGATGAATAGAAAAGATTATATTAGCCTGTCAAACTACGTAATAACTTACTATCTTGTTAATTCTACAACATGGAATAAGCAAATTCTTATTGATAAAATGAATTGACGAAATATTAACGAAACATAAATTCAAAATATCAGTATTTTTCTGTTTTTATTTTTAGTACCATTCCTGCAGAAAACCTTTAAAAATTTAAAAGATTCTTTGAAAAAATGCCTCGACAAGAGAAGAGCCATGATAAGATCAGGAGCTGCTGCAGTATTTCTACCTGCATGTAAATATTTTGAAGTCATGCGTTTTCTTCACGAAAAATCTTCAAATTTACCTACTGACAGCAATGTGGACATTTCACCAGGAGCTTCTAGCTGTGTGTTAGGAACCAGTAATTCGGAAGATCAGCTGGAATGTCCCTCTCCACCTATTNATTTAAAAGATTCTTTGAAAAAATGCCTCGACAAGAGAAGAGCCATGATAAGATCAGGAGCTGCTGCAGTATTTCTACCTGCATGTAAATATTTTGAAGTCATGCGTTTTCTTCACGAAAAAACTTCAAATTTACCTACTGACAGCAATGTGGACATTTCACCAGGAGCTTCTAGCTGTGTGTTAGGAACCAGTAATTCGGAAGATAAGCTGGAATGTCCCTCCCCACCTATTTCAATTACTGCCACACCATCATTTACAGTCGTTCAAAGTTCTTCGAATTCACTGCTATCGATACATGGGAGTTCATCTATTCTATCAACACCCACATATGAAAAGCCTTTAACTCAAGATAAACCCCGCAAGCGATTGAAAAGAAAATACACCCCAGAGCAAAGTGCACCTGACCCATTCCTTCAACACATGCAGCAAATTGATGAAAAAATGATGAAAATGGTTGATAGAGATAGGGAGGCTGAACAGGATGCAACTACATTTTGCATGAGTTTGATACCTGTGTTAAAAGATTTTGATAAGAAAAAATTGAGATTAGCAAAAGTTAAAATTCAACAACTATTATACAATACAGAATTTGGTGATGAATAAGATAAAATACATGTTTTTTGTAAGAAAGTTCAAAATCAGTCCGTTAGGCACAATTTCCTAAAAATCTGGGCATTTTTTAGAGCCGGACCTTGGTTGTATATCTGTGAGGCGTTTGTCAATGTAATGATTTTTCAGAATTACAGAACGTGCTCTGAATTTTTTATTGAATTTTTTGTGAGCTGAGTTCTGCTTTCTTATGAACTATTTTTTTATGATAAATGACTGACATATTTTCATTTTCGAAAATACCTTCTGCACTGCAGAATGTAACCTGCTATAAGAAACTCTTTTAGGGTCGAACTCAACATAAATGTTTTGTGCTTTATTTGCTCTCCTAATGGTCTAATGAATTTACTTATCTGTGATTGTTTCATTTTTAGGAAAATTTTTAGGGTGAATGTTTCTCGAGTTTCTAAATTCGTTTTTGGAAAATCCTGGAAAATAGAATGTTTTATTTTTCAATGCATTAGCAAAACATAAATAATTGCGAAGAAAATCGGGCCCAAATTTAGAAAAATTGTAACATCTGGGATATTTTTAACATGGGCGGCGCCACATTTTCCAAAGTGAGGGGGCTTAGAAAGACATATTTTTCAAAAGCGCTCAGTTTAGTGTCAACCGCAGACCCAACCATGGTGTGGGCCAAAGAAAAAGGAAAATTTTGTATTCCAAATGCTGTAGATTGTCGGAAAATGCAACGTTTTTTGAATACGTCCTTAATTATATATCAAACATTTTGCAACAAAATGTCAATTTATTAGGGAAAAATCAAAATTATTGTAATTCATGTCTCATAAAGTTGCACTTTAAAGCCTTGGATACAACAAAAGAATCTGAGTACAAGCAATTTCTCAAGTCATCTTAAAACTTCCCGAAACTACAAACAATCAGTAGAGTCTTAACATTTAAATGATGGGGGTAGAGAAGCAACACAGAGACAGTTGATTTGTTCTTTACCACCATATATGTTAATGGTCATTCCTTATCAAGTGTCCCACAAACACCATTTCAGATCACTGTAATACGGGTCACTTTATAATACACTATAAAAGATGATTACTTAGAAAAAAAGTGTGGCATGGGGGGCGGCCCCATGTGGCGTCGCCCCTGTTTTAGTCTACATTGCAAAATAGTCATTTCTTAAATGCAAGAGTTTTATGTATTTTTGCTTATGTTGGAATTTAATACAGACATATTTATAAAATTTAATATTTAATACAGACATAGACATAATACAGTTTTCATACAGACAGAAATTATCTTGCTCGGCCTATTTTATTCAATTGCGGTTCAGAGAGCAATTCTTTGAATTGCTCTCTGACCCACTTGGCTTCCTCTCCATAATTTCTCGAAGCACCGACACCTTGAATGGGCGTTATACCATTCATGTCTTTCGTGTCTTGCCTCCATTCACCAAGGAAAAGTCCATTTGACCCCTCATGGTCTACAAATGTATTTGGACAATAATGATTGGATCTCTGGTCAGTTTCGTTTACAGCCATCAAAAAATTGTGAAAGGCAACATCCGCTATGGTTATAGCAATAACTTTATCTACTTTTGCAATAATTGGCCTATAGAAAACACGAAAACGACTGACACAGATACCAAACGTATTTTCAATGACTCTTCTTGCACGACTGAGCCTATAATTAAAAACTAGTTTACTTTTTGAAAGGTTTGAAAAAGGATAGGGTTTCATCATATGTCTTTTAAGACCAAAAGCATCGTCCCCAACGAACGCCTTTGGCAAAACTTTACTGGATCCTGCAATTTTGCTGTCAGATGGTATTTTCAGAAGATGATTTTCTATGGTATAGCCCAGATTGCTATTAGCATAAACACTTCCATCACTTTGGCGTCCAATATCACCTATATCAACCAGCGTAAACTTATACTGTGTATCGCATACTGCCATCAATACAATACTGTGGGTCTTTTTGTAATTGAAAAAAGTGGATGACTGATTAGCAGGAGCAAACATCAAAACATGTTTTCCATCAATTGAACCAAGTGGATTGGGGAAATTCCAACGAGATTCAAATTCACTGGCAATTTTTTTCCAGGCTTTTACTGAAGAAGGTGTTTTAATATAGCCAGCATCTTTGAGTCTATTCCAAATGGAATTGCATGTTTCTTGGATTATTCGGCCAACAGTTGTGAAACTCATTCGATAATTGGCACCAATAGTTGAATGAGCATCTCCAGTGGTTAACTATCGCAGTGTGACTGCTAGTCTCTGGTCAGGTTCAACGGGCTCTCTCATATTAGTTGAACTCTTCCTAATGTCGGGCTCAACAAATTTTAGAAAAATTTCGTATGTTTCTGGGAACATACGAAAGTACTTGGAGTACATTTTGTGGTCGTGTAGTCTACAAAAGGCAGACAGTTGGTAAAGAAACTGTTGCATGGATGTGTCATTTGTCGTAAAGTTTATGGGAAACCATACAGAGATCCACCACAGGCACCCTTACCAGAATTTAAGGTAAAACCAAGTCCTGCATTTAGTAAATGTGGTATTGATTTTTGTGGACCTCTCTACATCAAAGAAGGTAAGGAAATGAGAAAAGCTTATGTTGCTTTGTTTTCATGTTGTGTTACTAGGGCAATACATTTAGATTTAGTGGAAGACCTTACAGTTGACAGTTTTTTAAGGTGTTTAAGGAAGTTTGTTGCCAGAAGGGGTATGCCTTGTCTGATGATCTCGGATAATGCCAGTACTTTTAAGGCAACAGCAAAATTTATCAAGGAACTGAATGCCCATACTTTGTTGCATTCCTACTTGCAGGAACATAGGATTCAGTGGAAATTTAACTTGGAAAGAGCTCCATGATGGGGAGGATTTTTTGAGAAAATGGTTGCAGGGGTTAAGAATTCTCTAAGGAAGGTCCTGGGGGAGCCAGATTGACCCAGGATGAGCTTTCAACTGTTTTGCTAGAAGTTGAAGCTGCTATTAACTCTAGACCCCTGACTTATGAATATGACGACCCAGATAGTGAAATGTTGACACCATCTCACTTGTTATATGGGCGAAGAATTACATCTCTGCCTGATGTTAGTTTAGAATTAGAACAGGACAAGATTCAGAAGAGATATAATTATCTAAGTCAGAAGATTAAGCATTATCATAACAGTTGCCTTTTCTACTCAGCTCTCGAACGCTATCAAAAGAGACATGATTTCGTTGTAAAATGCCTCTGTAACTTTCCAATTCAAAAGTTGTGTTATACCTTCAAGTTATTTGTAGATCTAGCAGCCTTTCCAAATCCATCAGAAAATTTTGCCTGGACGACTTGACAGGGTCATTAAAGAAAATTTGGAAGCCACTGTCGTCGGGCTGACATACCCTTAGGAAACCAATAACCAGTCATCACAAGAATACAAACGAAAACGATACGATCACGTATATCGTAATATTCGCTCTCCAATCTCACAATTCTCCCTTATCGGTGGTGTTGTTGTTCTTGTTATTGCTATAGAAAGGCCTGTGGCATAGTCGAGTGAAACAATTTAATGATAAAAGTATGGGAATCATCAGGGAACGTAGATGGAGGGAGATTGTTAGCGGCCTATGCTGGAGTGAACCATAGATAGCACGACTCTGAAGATAAAGTGTAGATTTTAGTTGTATCAAATCTAGATAGCCCCCAACTTGAGTATCACTATTACTAACACTGTCATTGAGTATTGTATCGTAAAGTGCAAGAGTGAAGTAAGATTTTACAAAGTAAAAATTGAAACGAAGACCGCTGACACTACATAAACTTCAAAAAGGGTATTTTTTTAAGATAACAGTTTGTTTTGGGTCTAGGCAGAGCCATTATTACCACATCTTGAATCTATACTCCTTGATATGGAGTCAGCCTTGGGCCGGGAGATTCTTTTCCTCCCCCTGACAAAAGAAGGCATGTCGGGTACTATGTGCATTCGTTTAAATTAACTTGTTGTAGGAAAAAAAGAAATAAAAGTCCCGAATCTACCATCTAAATGCAGACTTTCCACATACCAACTAACTGAGCTCTGTGATGATGAGGGTGGTATTAAACGGAGCAACAGCAGACACTGTCTATTGCACATTTCCCTCCTACGAGAGTAGTGGTGATAAGGTAACACTTCTAGGAGATTTGCCAGTAAACGATAAATGAGGTAGACCTAATCTCGCCAGACGCCAACCTGGTATTTGAAGGTCTTGAGGTTTTAGATAGCTTCTTAAATTGTCAGCCATTTCACACCTCACAGAAAGCAACTCCCAGAAATTTCTGTAGTTAATCATGTTATTATTTTTCAGAAAGTTGTTATCATGATTACCTCTCAGAGCTTGACCTTAATTTTTGAAACACAGGATGGGCCCAAAAATTAATTTTAAATGCCTTCTGTTGCATTGTTTGGTTGTAATTTGTGATGACATTTAATGATCAGTCCCTCTGGGTCAGTTTGACTCTGTCTTTGAAATGCTTGTTTATTGCCAAGAGAGTTAGTTCTTTTGGTATTTCTGTGTTGAATGTTCTTTCTGTCTCTAAAATTTCTGTAAGTAACTTTAATGACGTCTCTGAAACGACTGCTTTGCTTTGGTACCGCTGGGCAGCAGTTTCATCTGTTGTTAGTTCCATAGCCATTAGCCATCAAGGAAGTGTCTAGATGTTTCATATGTCATTCACGTCCTTAAACGAAGAATAAAAAAAAGATTGCGTTTTATGTAGGTAGTGGCTTTTAACTAGCACACATGATAGCAAACCCTGTAGAAATCACAAAAGATAATAGAATGTTTGGTATCTTCCGATTTAATTTTCTTTTAAGTATTCAAAAACGACTCTCCAGCTCCAGCTCCCACCGCCTCGCCCCCATCTTCTATTAGAAAGGATTTGGAAAGCATACAAATCAAACGCAATTTCAAATTTTCTTGTCACAATGACATCAGCTAAGACAACCAGGTGGAAGAAGAGAAGAGAAATTACAAGTATGCAGATCTGTTCAAAGAACTTATTCTCCATACCAGAACAGAAAATACGTAAAGAAGCCTTGATCTGCTTAGGGCATGTATCAGATTAGTTGTATGTGATATTGGTTGTATCTGCTTCTCCTAAACGTTTAGAAGATCAATTCAGTTAAGTTTCGTCATTTGTCGATTTAGAGACTTATTTCTTAAAATCATTCTGTAATTAATCAAGAAATATTTCGAAAGTGTAAAATCGGTAAGTTAATCTCACGCTTTTTTCCTTAGAAAAAAGGTTGTCAGTGGCAGCTTGATGCCAAGGTACGTCAGCAGGAAAAATGAACTTAAATTGTTATTATTTTTAAGTAACAATGTATTTACTCACATGGACAGAGTCTGCTATAAATAAAGTCATAAATAGTACTGCAGAAGAAAACAGTCATGTTGAGTTTACTGATTAAGCTTTAATCAAGGAATTGCTAATGCAGCTTTCTGGAACTAAAAAATTTAGAGAAAAGATAAATATTAAAGCTTAGAAATATCTTGTTTCAGACTATTTTCAAACAGACTTTATAAATGCGTGGCCCAGCAAAATTGACAACGAGGCAAGGGAATTTTGATTTACCATTAACCCATCTCAATCACAAGCCTACAGATAAACTGACACTGGTTTCACAGCTACATAGTCAAGATAACACCAAGCGTGAAAATCTTTAGTTTTAATTTATCCATTTCAATTACTAGCTTATCCTTAGACTGTCACTGGGTAACCTTGTACTACTTTAGGAATGAGTGGACAAAGTCTAAATTATAAATCTTTTTGTTAGAGATCTATTCTGCTGGGAGGTACTTTATTGGCAGAATCAAGTTCCTGTCTAAAAACACTTAAAAAAATAGGGGTAGCTCATGCCCCTTTTTGATCCGGCCCTGAAAAGTTTTCTTTTGGAGCCTTAGGGCTTCTTAAAGATAAAGTTAATCAGACAACANACTGGTTTCACAGCTACATAGTCAAGATAACACCAAGCGTGAAAATCTTTAGTTTTAATTTATCCATTTCAATTACTAGCTTATCCTTAGACTGTCACTGGGTAACCTTGTACTACTTTAGGAATGAGTGGACAAAGTCTAAATTATAAATCTTTTTGTTAGAGATCTATTCTGCTGGGAGGTACTTTATTGGCAGAATCAAGTTCCTGTCTAAAAACACTTAAAAAAATAGGGGTAGCTCATGCCCCTTTTTGATCCGGCCCTGAAAAGTTTTCTTTTGGAGCCTTAGGGCTTCTTAAAGATAAAGTTAATCAGACAACAGGAAAACTTCGCATTGTATATAAAGATAATGATTAATAAAACCAGCCTTTTCGGGTTCCTTACTTCATTCCTCTGGCTCATAATCATGTAAATTTACTTACCGCTTGAAATAGCAAAATAGCATAATTTTGTAATATTTCGGAGTTATCTTTTAAAGGCAAAAGTGTTGCTGTGAGAAAAGGAATTACTTCTGTAAAGAATAAAGATAACAATAAAATCAATAAATAATGGGGAAAGGAGAGGAAAGCAAAGGGCATATAATATTAAAGCTATCTATTGACATTTGAAATAAATCAATCCAGATTGCAGATTAGAAGAAAGGAGTTATCTGGATGGCAATTCACAATTTAACTGTTTTCTAGAAAAACAATGCAACAGAAACAAATGTTTCCAAATCTTGAAATTTTTCAAAGAAAAAAAATCATGTAAAATATAACCTTATACTTTAAACCTTCTAGTAATTAGAAGAAAAAAAGGCTAAATCAGTTATGAAGACAATTTTCTATAAAGAGATATTCAAAGAGGGAACATCTCTGCTTTGAGATACTGATTAAAAAACAACCAAAAAAATCTACCTAATTCTAAGGACACTTCTACTTAAGAAAGCAGTTTCCTCCCATTATACTTTGGTTCTGCGTAAACCAGTGTCTGAAAATAGCTATATCAGATGCTATCAAGTCAGTTGATGGTTTCTTTTCAATCAGAGGTCTCTGGGACAAAATTTACCTGGTTTATTCAATTTTCTCTAAATAACATTGGGAACTTAGGAAAATTCTTATAAAACCTAATTTGAAGTTTTGAAAGATGAGAAGAGTTTTTGCAACTCGTTGAATGGCATTATCTTACAGAGGCATAAAGTCATCGTGGTGTTCTTTTTGGCATTGCACCAACATTTGAAAACGCCCCTAAGCAATACGTCTAACGACAAAAACCAAAAAAGGAAAATTTGAAGAAATCTACGGAAAGCTAGCTAAAAAAAGGTATAAAAACGTAGCGGTGGTAAAGGACTTTTTAGCTTAATTATCTTCCTTTTCGTGTCTTTGCAGAAACTTAACATAAGCGTCAAAGAGGCAAATTTGCATTTGAAGTACACGGAAAATGGATTAAAGTAAAAACTGAAGTAACGTCGTCAGGATTTTACAAATACAACTTGATTACACACTACTTTGTTGCAAATCTTGCGGTACTAATCATATCATTATTAATTTTTATTGGCATAAATGGGCCACAGCAATATCTATGGAGTCTAATAAACTCTGTCGAAAAATGTATTTCTTTGCCACCATTGACCAGCTTTAGCAAGCAGATAAATAAAGAAAAGGAAGATTTCAACATTATTTAACCTAAATTATTTAAAGCTGCTTTTCACATAATTTTGTTGTGTACATCTTGATTACAAAATTTAAAAATCGAATCATTATTTTATAGTTTTAACTTTTTCAATTATATACTGTTTTCTCTTTCCCTTAAATTGCACGAAATATTTTTAGGAATTTTTTATAGAATTTACGAATAATAGTTCAAAACTGTTTTCAAATAATAAATTTTATTTGATAGTATGAGTTTTTAGCATGTTATATTAGGGATATTAATGCATTAAATTAATGCAAGATACAGGGGGCTGTTAGCAAATTGTTTCTGTTGCTGCGCCAATCCAAATGCGAGGTCCTGAGACACACACAGGAAACCCCGTGAAGCACCGAGTCTCCCTTGTTTGTTTTCTAAGAATTAATCACTGCATATTACAACAAGATTTGTTTTTGCTGTTTAAACTAGAACTTTAAAGTAATCATATCACCAACTATAGGTACATACTTATTCTAGCAATTTGTAAATTTTCATACTGATACTAAAACCCCCAAAAATGATTGACTTCCTCTACAGTAGCACCGTACTCAATTCTATAATTTAATAAAGTATGGTAATAAACACTGGCTTTACTTTTAGACAACATATGTTTTACAGAAGAATGCTTCACGAGACTACCAACATCAATGTTTTAGGTCAAGCAAGCATCTGGGGTGTTAAATTTCTGTACCTGTATTGGATATTAACCTGCTTTTTCCTTTCTTGTTTTCCAATTTTCCCTTTCTAGCCTAAAATTAGGGTGAACACCGGAATTCATGTACCCTTGTTTCTCTTTGCTGGACTGGGTGCCTTGCAAATCTCTATCGACAAAAGTAACGTTTATATCCAGTTTTCTTTTTCTTTGTTATGACTTTGTCCTTATTCCACGGCCTACGTTTCCTTATTGTAATCTGGGGTATTCTTCCAATTTAAAGGACACATTAGCTTCAGTACTTTCTTCAAAACCCTTTTTTTGAATTTTCTGCATGTGTTATAGGGGAAAAAGACTGTCAAAACCTATGGCGGATAAGATAGATTTCATTTATCGCACAATAAAATGTTGCTCTTAACCTATAATTGCAAGAATTCCTCAGTTACAAAATCGTTTCTGTTAAATCTACGACCGGAACGAGATCCAAAAAGATATATTAAATGAGCATGAAAAGTATAAGGCGAAGGTATCATGACTTAGCTAATATTGCTCTTTTAAGTAATTCGAAATTCTTAAATAAAAATGTTTGTACCTCCGAACCCCCTCAGAATACTTCGACCTTTTAATCTACAACTTCTTCATATAGTGACCTTTAGGGTTCAATAAATTGGAAGTCCTCCAAAGTTGGTGGCGACGTGCTTGTATAACAATCTTTTTATCCGCCTTCCTTAATAACCCCTTCCCTACAGCTAGGTATTTTACAGAAAGTTGACTCGTGGCATGACCAATTGTACACCTGGTTTAAAGGAAAATTTTCAGTTTTTTCAAAAGATATAACCAAGTACCAAAATCGGTTCAAAACTTTCAACTGCTTTTAATTATGACCTGGAGGAAATTTTGCATGCTGAAACTCATCTTATACCTAGATAATATCAAAGATATTGCATACAGTTCCGTGCTATTGTTTTAAAAGTTACCCTCTTTAAAGAAAATGAATCAATCTAAACCTCTATCTTTTCTTTTCTGTGATTCATCTTGTATGGATGATTACAATACGATGACTCGTCCGAGAAAAAGCTAAAAAAGGCTAAGCAATTCAGGTTACAAAACACATGTAAAGTAGTACATATAATGACCGAAGGGTACACTACTGAACTGATATTTTCCTGGAAGCAAAGTATTGAAAAACCTATTGATATTAACAAATCACTAAACAACGTTAGCAGAAGGGAGCCGCTCCCTCTACTAATGTTTATGAATTTAACTAAAGCTTTCTATTGAGTTTGTCTCCCGTGGCTTTAAAAGCTGCCTAAAAACACAAGTCGTCAAGGGTAGATATGAAAGTTATTTATAGCTGCAATAAAAATAGACATGGTCATCCAATAACGTTGCTCATTACACTTAATGAAGTTGTCGTCGTCAAAAACTTTTCCTTTACAAAAAAAGGTGAATTTCAATTCAAAACAAGATGGAATAATTTGTTAGCAGATATTTTTGCATTTATCGCATTTATCCAAAAGTATTCAATATTTTTTGTTAGAAAGATAATATCACTTTTATCTTTTTATTTGCATATTCACATTTGTTTAGATGACTATTTTTCTGATGTCGATCAATTTTCTTTGATTTTCCTCGTTTAATATTAAATAAAGTATTCTATATGTAGAAGAATATTCAACTCCAAGCTTTGACTAAAAAAGTTAAAATACTGATAAGGTTGTACCAAATTGTTGAAAAATTTGTAAATCCTGTCATCCCTGTTAATCTCCCAATCTATACTACTAGGCGGATGGTCAGAAGATGGTAATATTCATTTTTATATCAATCTTTATATCTTTTTCGCCATTACTATTCTTCACTTACTTTGATTAGATTTTAAAAATTAATATATCTGAATATAACGGTGAATGGATGCTAAATGTTGCATTGCTTCTTATGTCCACCCAAAGTTGAAATAATAATACAAGTTATTCCCATCACACTGGCAAGACAAACACTTAAATTTTAGAGGTCTATTCTTAAAATTGGTTTTTTAGTTTTATCATTGTCTTTTAATGCAACTATACGTGCTTTCTTGTTTTCTTACACTGGTGGATAGGACGTATTGTTCTGTTTTAAATATTTGCAGATTTTTTTACATTTTCAAGTACCCAAAATACTAACTCCCCCATGAGTGTAAACAGAATCGTGCATGGAAAATGTTTTAATCATTAAAGAGCAATCCATTCTGGGGGCTTCAACAGGAATCAGGATTTTCAAAACTGCAGCCCGGAACTATTTAAAGGGCCTCATAATTTCAAAAGTAAAAATTTCGTCCCACAAATTATCTCAAATTCAGTAGTTCTCCATACATAGATGCACAAAAAAGTTAACTTTTCTGGACCTAGTTGATCTGAATTTATGCCCTGTTTCATCAAAATTTGAAATTTTTACACAGGAAAAAAAATTTCTAGCATTTTTAGACTGCTATTATGGACCACATATTGAAGAACAAATGTTTTTGTACCTTTTTTCTGATGTTTCTTTCAAAAGCCTTTTAGAGTGTAAGTTTTGAAATGGTTGCTAACTTTCCATAAAAAGAACAGAACCTCAAAGTTTGCAAAAAGTTTAATTTTACCACTCAGAATTGTGCATCGAAGTAAAGGTTTGAAATGTTGACGATATTAGAATAACATAATATGTTAAGCTGAAATTTTGAGGTCTAAACATTGTCACAAAGTTTTATGAAAATGCGAGGTGGTGTATGTGTAACCCCTACTCCTCTGGACATTGAATACTCCTTAAATGGGTGACAATAAATATACATAACAGGTCTTGTCACTTATTCATCTTAATTAAGTAGTAAAACCTATTGGTCGAATCAAGTAATTTGCAGATATTCAATTAGCCAGAAACGAAACTGATAAATTTAATGCCATTTAAAAGGACTGGAGGCTGGTGGCTTACCTAAATGTTCATTTTTGAAATGCTACCACACGTCGACCCTCTTGTACGACGGAGTTGTGCTAAGTTACTGACAAATAAAGAGAAACATTAAAACTGCCAACATTTCTTTTTATAAAAGGATGCTGCCCATTGCAAATACGGACACAGTCACAATAACGTAGGCCCACAGAGTCTTCAAATTTGTCCATTAAAGCGGACAGAATTTTAAAATTTTTTGGATCGACAACACCGAAATAGGGAGTATAAGATATGCGCTTGGCTGAAATGATTATCGAAGAAAGATCGAAAGGTTCACCAAGAAAGACCCTTTATAATTGTTTAGAAGCATAACTCTTTACTGAAAAGGGTGACCTAAAAATATCTGGAACAATGCAAAGATAGGGTATTATGAGTTTTCCTGGATGGCTTTGGTCGGACATTCCCACGACATCAAATAAATTAACATACCTTATGCCATTGGGTTTTTCTATCACGTTTGTCATTTTTATTTTAAACATACACACAAATCTTACATAAGGTTCAGTCACACCATGTGTAGAAACATTTCAAGAAGCAGACAAAGCACGTCAAAGCATTTGTCAAGGAAAAGTTTTCAAATTTTGTATTGGTGACCAGGGTAATATTATCATATATTAGTTAGTTTAATCAGTACATTTGGCCATCCCGAATGCTGGAAAAACGATCCAGTAAACAAGTTAGAGCATATGACATGCTGCGGCTCGTAAGAAAAGCTTCTACTACTTTAGATAGGGTCTACCTACAGAAAAAGAATTTCCAATCATTGACCTTCAAAAATTCATGCAAAGCCTCTTTCAAGCCAGGAAAGACGAGCTCATTATGCTAGTTGTGGGCAACATGGCAGAAAAAACGTTGTGACAACTGAGAAGGTTTTTTGTAAACTTGTCAATAATAGTGGAGATAGAAATTTTTTGCAATATTGGTGACAAATTCTCTTACTCAAACTGTGCTCTTTTATTAACTATTAAGGTCTTATAGTAAAAAATAACGAATGAAAAATGATTATTTCACGATTCAACAAACATTCTTAATCCTGCTTAATTGAGAGTTAATTCCTCCAAATACAACACGAATTTACTTCTGCTCTACATCTAAATGGGGCAAAGCGTCAGTGACTCTTTTCAGAACTTCTGAAAGTACAGGATCATTTGCTGTTTCCTTTACACCAACTTTCAAATGTTTTAGGTTCTAATGCTGTAATAAATGTACCCTATAGTATTGAACAAATTCAAAATTGCTTACTTGATACTTAAACAAAAAAACCTGCAAAAGCATTATCTACAGATGCAATGTAGCTAATTGTTACATATAAGTTAACACCTTAAGAGCCCAGGATTTTATAACAGCTTTGAACACCTTTGGGATATAATTATGTTTAGCATGGATTGTGAAAAAACTATAATTTTATTTTGAAAAGGTGCGAGGATTATGTTTTGTCAAAATTTTTGTGACAAGAAATACAATGACCAAAGTTTTACAAATTTCCGTTCCACCTTTAGACTAAGGTATTACACAGGAAGCAAGACTATTCATTCTAATCCATTTATTTCCAAATCTAGAAGCATAGGTTGTAAATTTTTCAAATGCATTTGCTCTGCACTATTTATCATAAGCGAGACAATTAGATCAATACCGCTACTGCTTAATTCTTTTAGCAAGGTTCCTGTTGAGTATTTGGAACAAATCTAGTACTCAACTAAGTCGATATGGGAACCTTCAATGTTCATGCAGCCCCTACTGCCTGTTGGTTACTGTAACATTTCGTAGGTTTTGTTAGGAAGAGCTACAAAAGAAGCCTATCACATTGCCGGTTTTTGTGAAACTTTGTATTCCTCAAAAATGTGCAAAATTTTCATATACTGGTAGGAAAGGGTTCTAAACTAATAGAAGTAATTTATTAACAGTAATTTTCTAATCGCAGCAATGGGATTATTTTAGGGCTTATAGGCAGTACAAAACGTGAATTTTCTTCACTATCCCGTATTTTCCTTATAATAATTCTGGGTAGGCGTTTCTTTTACCCGAATTTAAGCTATTGATTTTCTTTAATCAGTCAATTTTCATAAATAAAATCAGTAACTTGGTTGCATTGACACATAATTGATTTTTCAATCTGTTATTTATCTGTAACTGATTCATTTGCAATAGTTTATTCCATCCAACCTTTAACTCTTTTTAGCTATGATACCAAAGAGGTGGACATCCCTCTCCCTTTACCAAATAAAAACATATCAGTGGTTCTGTTCATTCAAATTAATCGTCACTTCGGTTTCTTTCAGAGCGTTTACTTTTTTTGGCGAAATAAGACTATACTTTTGTTTTCTATGTATCCAACCAAAACTTACTCAAGTCAGTAATAAAATTTTTTTTGTTTAAGACTATCACTCCAACATCATATCTATCTTGAATGTAACTGATTTATTTTCTACATGTAGCTCGCTCAACGAGTTATTGTTTTGTGCTGTATTCATTTTCAATAAATATTTCACAATAGCTGTACAAATGTCATTAATTGTTGTATTTTTACCGATTAAAACGGGATATTTTAATTTAAGTCACTTTTGGCATAAGTTACAAAATGGTGTAACATAACAACGCTTGTTTGTCAAATTTGTTGGGTCAATCGCTATTTCTGTTGGTCTTTCCTTCTTGCAGCTAAAAACTTTGAATACTGTGCTTTTGAAAAGACTATCACCTTTATATATGGCGTATGGAAGATAATTAGTTTACATTGATCAATGTATCACATAAGTTAATACTCACAAAAAGATAAACCCTGAATTACCACTATTTACAGACGCAGGTATTTCTCACATTTAAGGAGCTACAGGTTCACTCTCTTGAATTTAGATGGAATTGAATTAAATTTGCTGTACGATGACTGAAGGTAAACATAAGAAATGTTTTGTTGAATTGTGGCTATTTAAGGTGACGTTTGTCAAAAGATTTATTCAGGGATTTCCTAACGTTCTGTAGACAGATAATCCGATGACACTCTCCATTGCCTTACTCTTGTATCAACGGTAAATTGAGTTGAAGAAAAAGTGACGAGTGGAATTACAGAAGGACTGTTTTCTGCCAGGAGTTTTTTTATTGTTCAGTGGAAAGTTACCAGTACTCAAATTTCCTACTGAACAGATCAGTTATACTGAAAACATGAATATCCTTCATCAATTATAGTGCATTTTAAGCGTCAGTGTCAAGGATGAAACTAAATAAAACTAAATACAAAATCCATAAAAAGCAAGAGGAATTACTAACGCAACTTCTTTCTTTCAAGGGCACTAATCTGAAGACAAAGTCTAGTTCTCAGGGTTTTTTTACTAATGCTTCTAATTAGATTAACTCACTGAAAGCATCTATATATGAAATGGAATTCAGCGTCCGAATATCTGACTCTACCCTGTAAAATTGAATTTCAGTCAATCACAAGAAAGAAACCACAACTTTTCTCATCATTAATCCATCATAAAGTCCGTTTAATATCAATGTTGGCTTTCTTAAATCAACAGTTGCATTTTTCCAAGATGATCTAAGGTTTATGATTTCAACTCAAACATGCCGGTATATTTACACAAAACGTACGACAAAAAAATGAGAAACAATGAAACCATTCCAGTCAGTTCTCTAAAAACAGGAAACACTGGATTCGTTTTACAAATGATTTTTTACTAGGCGATATTTTGTGCTGACGCAATACACTACATACTGTAAAACTGAAAGAAAAACTAATAATACTCATTAAGTATATCAAATTTTAAAATATCTTCAATGTATGGATCTTAATTTGTCTGGCGAATCGACGTACTGCCCTTACACAGAGTACATTGTTATAGGTAACTAACTACATTTGGTACGTAAGCATTATGTGGCCTATCTGTAAGGCTTCTCTAAAAATGCATTTATTGCATCCCATTAACAACTGTGAGGAATCATCTGCAGTTTGTCTTGTACTCTCGTTTAACTTACAGAAACATTGAATAGCTCTCAATTGAATCATGATAGATTGGTTCATCTATTCACTGATGAGTGCAATTGTCAACTAACCTAAATCCAGTTACTCCACTTTTTATACTGTATTTGGGAGGTACTTTCTTTACATTTTCCTCAAAGTCTTAGGAAAAAATGACTCAGCAAGATGATACTAAAAATCACCACATTGGTACGAGACTATTTCAAGGATTACATTGCCTAGGTTAGATTTAAATCATTTGATCTCAAAACACTGGCATTTTACATCATTACTAACTGCGTTTGCTAATTTTAGATTGCCCAGTGCCCATAAGGGAAAGTACAGCTAAACGTTATCGTGAAATGTCATCAATGTTGAACACAAGAAAATTCCATTACAATCGTGTTGATTGATATATTTTCATTGCCATTTTATAGGTAAACGTTTACAACATGGGCATGGTTAATTTTGCACCAAGAGCAAATTAATAATAGTCTGTACTTACAATGGTTTTATGATATTTCTGTTTTAAGAGGCATTGAAGGTACTTTGCACTACTATTTGGTATGGATTAAGAATACCAAGTAATTTATTTTAGTGCTTATAATAATAATATAAATAATAATAATAATAATAATAATAATAATAATAATAATAATAATTTTTTTCTTCAAAAAATATCTCCAGTTGGTAAACAATTTACTGGGTATGTAAGTTCGATTTGAGTCTCGAAATTATTCCCTAATTTTAGAGGTTAAAATATCTCTCAAAATTCTGGCAGTACGTGTGATTGCTGATATTTGTATACTACTTATATCAGAAGGGTAGTGTGGTAGTAATTTTCTGTACTGCACGAGGAGAACTAATACGAGTCCTCCCCACCACAGTCTGGAAGAAATACCATGGGATGCTGGTGTTGAGCACTCTCTTAGCCTTCTAAATCTAGGCTGAGTCTTTTTTCGCCATCCGGCGGTATCCTAGTGGCAGTATCTCTGCGTCTGCCAATATTTGGCGGCAAGTACTGTCTTACCTGGGGAAAGAAATGTGGATCAGTCTACCCAAGTATTTGACCTAGCCAACTTCTATGAACAATGTCACAATGAAGAGATCAGTGTTGGGGTCGCTGCTCCTCTCAGCGGGACCCCTTGCCCGGTAATGACCGATCGGTAAAGCTGCAGGGTCGGTGGGATTGACATCCAGTGACTGTGGCTCCAATCAATATAGTAAGTGCCAAGAATGTCAGAGCAAAGCTTTCAAAATTGCTACTTGGAACGCACGTACATTATACTAAGCAGGGAAACTAGGCAACGTCCTAGTTGAGATGGAAAGAATGAGAATCGCATGTCTGGGGCTGTGTGAAGTGGGCTGGTCTGGTGCTGGAGATTTTTGGAAAGGCAAGAAACGAATCCTCTTCTCAGGTGGGGAAGAACATCATCTTGGGGTCGCCTTTGTACTCGATCGTCACTCTTCCATCTCTGTACTTTCCTTCTGGCCAAAGAACGATTGCATGATGCAAGTCAAGATGAAGTCTAGTCCATTTAATGTAAACATTCTAATCACTAATGCTCCCACTGCTGTGTGAGCAGGAGATTGAAAACTTCTACAAATCCCTAGACAAGGTGGTGGTGATACGCAAATCGAAAGAAATTATTATTGTTGTGGGGGACTTCAACGCTAAGGTTGGGGATGAAAAGGATGGATGAATAGTCGGATCTCATGGCATAGGGGAATGAAACGAACGAGGAGACATGCTTGTAGATTAGTGTAGGACAAATGATATGGTCACCACGAACACATTCTTTGCCGCCCACCCCCGATGACGCTATACTTGGATTAGTCCAGGCAACAAAGCTAAAAATCAAATTGATTTTATCCTAATCAAGTCTAGATTCAGAAACGCAATTAAGAATTTTCATTCGTACACAGGTCTAGACATAGACTCCGATCATTACCAAGTCGTTGCAATGTTCCAGCTGTCTCTCAAACGAACCGCAAAGCCTAAACGAGTAAGCAGGTTTGACTTCTCTGTCCTGCAAAAAAAAAGAAATAAAAAGGAAATTTAAGGACGAGGTTATCAATAAACTAGCAGAACTGCAACCCATCACGGATATCGATTAACACTGGGATGGCCTGACTTCAACTCTACAAGAGGCGGCCACTAACAACAACCCAACAATTGAAAGAAAGAAGCAATCCTCTCACTGGTTCAACCCTGAACGTAAGGATCCGCTCAGAAGGAGGAGAGTCTCAAACAGAACGAAGTACAATACAGAATCCACAACTACGAATTCAAGAAAAAATGCATAGAAGCGAAAGAACATTGGATGGAGGAAAAGTGACAACAATTGGAAAATGTCAGCCTAAACGCAAAAGAGATGTTTAATAAGATCAAAGAGATTGCTGGAAAGTTATCTACTTCTACTGCTGCCGATGGTCGCATTCTTCAAGAAGCGACTGAAGTTGCAAAACGATGGAAAAAATATATCCAGGACGTATTCAACTATGATGACGATAGCCCTAATGAAGTTATCCCAGAGTATTAAGACACAGGCCTGACAATCCTAAAGTCAGAAGTACGATAGGCTCTTAACAAAATGAAATCTGGTAAATCAAGCGGACCAAACAGCGTTTACACTGAGATGCTGAGAGCATTAGAAGAGGAAGGAGTTGAGATGATTTGGAAACTGGTTTCAAGCGTTTACAAGACTGGCAAGTTTCCAAAAGGCAAGCTCAAGTCCATTTTTGTTGCACTCCCCAAGATCCCTGGAACTAGAATGTTCAAGCCACCGTACCATTAGTCTCATGTCCGATACACTTAAACTGCTGTTGAAGATAGTTCTACAGAGAATCAGAAAGAATATCCTCCCTGAAATTCCAAACAACCAATTTGGATTTATAAAAGATAGAGGAACGAGCAATGCCATTTTTGTTTTGCGGATGTTAGGAAAGCGTGCCATCGAACACCAGTAGGACTTGTAGATATAAGTCCTATGTTTTATAGATTACCAAAGGGCTTTTGATAAGGTTCGACACAAAGAACTGTTTAAAATGCTGGTAAAACGTCAGGTAGATGACAAAGACATACGAATAGTGAGATCCATCTACTGTGATCAACTTTCTGCAGTTTGCCTACCTGAAGGAATAACTAACTAGTTCCCAATAAGAAGAGGGGTTCGGCAAGGGTGTGTAATGTCACCAGACCTTTTTAACTTATACTCTGAACTTATTCTAAGAGAACTTGAAGACTTGCCCGATGAAATCAGTATCAACGGTGTCAAGATAAATAATCTGCAATAGGGGGTATTTCAGTACATCTGGCTAGGTCTGAAACCGATCTCCAAAGACTTTTCGATACGGTCGTCGTTAAAAGTGAGCACCTCGGCCTTCACGTAAACAGCAATAAAACAAAAATCATTATCATTTCTAAGTCGGAAGTCCCACCAACTTGCAACCTTAACCATGGTTCTGCGACCACCGACCAGGTTCTTTCTTTTTACTATCTTCGTGCGATTGTAACATCAGACTCGCGGTGTCGTAAAACCCTCGGCCTAGCCAAAGATGCCTGTTCCAAGATGAAGTCTATTTTCAATGATCGTCAGCTTTCCCATTCCATCAAGGTCCGACTATTAAAAACCTATGTCTTGACATTAGGCATTACAAGTCAAAATCTTTCTCGTTTTTATATCAATTCTTGTCAAATCTCCTCTATTCATGTCTCATGACTCCTAACGCCCACTGATTTATCGCTGAGATCACATTGCTCACATACAATTTTGATTTAACTAACTTCCTTTCTCGTCGTAGATATCCACGTTTAAGTTTTTTTTCATGTCTGTCGTACGAGTACCTTCATCCTGTAATATACCCAGGTAATTATGGCCACTTTCTTTGACGTCTCTACGTTTCTCTTCATCCGGCATTTCAATAACACATGCCTTTTCAATTTTACCCTTTTAAAGGAAAGCTGCTTTTCATTTATCATATCCAAACTTCATTCCGGTATTGTCAGAGACTATCCTCAAGGTATGGACGAGCGAATTTAATTCTCTTTCAGATCTAGCATAAAGTTTTAAGTCGTTGATAAACAGAAGGTGGTTAACAGTAACATCAGACTTAGAAAAGGCATATCCCAGTTTGGTATCTCGTAAAACCAAAGACAACGGGATTAATACGATTATAAAAAGGAGGGTGATAGCGAGTAACCCTGAAAAATACCTCTCTTGATCTCAACCTCGCCTAATGACTCTCCATTGGCAGTGAGTTCAGTCTTCCAGTTACTCATACTTTCTTCGAGTGTTTCTCTGATGTTACTTGCTATTTCTACCATTTTGAGTGTTTCGATAAGCCACGAATGGATTACCATATCGTATGTAATCTATATACGCCATATGCACGCTCCTTTTTGCTCTTTTACAGTTTCTAATTATGCCATTGTCTATTAATAACTGGTCTTTAGTTCCACGAGAATCCCGTCTACACCCTTTTTGTTCGGCAGGCAGCAGGTCATTTTCCAAAAGATGGAAGAAGACTTCGTCACTCAGTATTCCAGTCAAGATTTTCCAAAGAATTGGCAAACAGGGAATCTGCTGGAAATTTGAAGCTATGGGGTCTTTAATTTGATCTTTCATGATAGGAACTGTCTTCCCTTTCGTCATCCAAGTTGGTATTTTACCCGTTTGAAGACAGTTGTCAAGATGTTTTACAAGTCGATCCATCATACAAATTTTATAGTCTTTTATACCAAAATCCCTTTATCCCATCGGGGCCAGGTGCTTTCCAGTTGGAAATCCATTTCACATACGTTTTAGGTCATTAACTTCAATATTAACATTTTCTTGCCTTTCTTTCAGTTCTAATTCTTTCTTTACTCTATTTATTCACTTTGCATTTTTGTTGTGCATGGAGGGTATTCCCCAAATACTATTCCAAAAATCAGAAGCCTTTCCCTTATCCGGAGGTAACTTAGTTTCATTATTATTCCCGTCTAACGTCTTGAAGAAACGTGATGGATTTTCACGAAATAACTTATTCTGGTTGAATTGTGTCTTTTTATCGACATAGTTACGAATTTGTAAGCTTCCATTGTGAATTTTAACATTTAGAAAGCTAATAACATTGATGTACCCTTTTTCATCTGGTTGAAGTCTCCTATTCATAAGGACTTTTTCTTTGGTAGTGAATACATGCTTTTTATTTTTCACTTCTGCTAAGATTCTTAGGTGCTTCTGCCACTCTGCGATGCTCTTTTCAAACTCTCCTTTTCCAGAATGGTTCCTTTTCTTTCTTCACGCTACCGCCTTTCCTTTCTATACCTAATCTTTCAGTCACCAAGAAAGCCGAACTAGCCAAGAGTTTCTGTGTACCACTAATATAATTGGTCTCGATATTATAAATTACACCATTAACATTCACAAGCTTTTCTTTAACTTTTTTTCCAGTTCACATTCTTCACTGAAGGTACCTCAGGCACTGAATCTTGATAAAAGATTTCTCTTTGCCGTTTCAGCGTTTCCTTTTCGAGTTTTGTTAGAGTATCCCTTCAGGGGTTTAAAATGTGTCTAGTTTCTTAAGAAAAATTACAAAAGTGGTTAAAAGTCTGATTTAACAACTTTAGATACAACGACAGTGTTAAGGATTGATAAAGAAAAACAAACTCTGATATTGTGTTAGAGGTGACCAGCCAAGACAGGCCAAGCCACCTATTGTTTTATAACTTAGAATGGAGGGATATATTGTGATGTGCAGACTGTTACACCTTGTGTGCGGTGTTTTTTCTCACTATGTGAAAATTAAATTTTGCTACCGAGAACCGGGACAACTTGTGGACTTCTCAGTGTGGACCTTATAATTATGAATTGCTCTGAGGCTCTGGAAAGGTCACGTACGGCATCACAAACATGGCGGATAAGAGCAATGAACTTTCTAAATGATAGTTTGGTGGAAAATGGTGACAAATTTGATGTATCTAATGCCTTGAAGAATTTTTACAGAAGGATTGCTGCATTTGAGGACATAAAATCAAAATATGAACTAACATTTGACAATGAGAATTTACTCAGACATGCAATTGAGGAGGTGGCCCCCACATTGGACAAGGCCCAGAATCTACGCGACAAAGCCCTCAGATGGATGGATGGAACTGGTGTAGACGAGGCAACTTCTACTCTTAATGCTAGCACAACAGTGAAATTGCCCAAGCTAGAACTTCCGAAATTCAATGGCCAAGTGACTGAATGGTCAGACTGGTATGAAAACTTTAAAGCAACAATTGACAGAACTGACTTGTCAGACGTTACCAACTTTTCGTATTTGAAAGTCCTCCTAGTTGAGGAGGCAGCAGGAGTGATAAAGGGTTTAACTCTAAGCAGCAGGAATTACAAGGAGGCACTCAAACTACTTGAGGGGAGGTTTGGCCGCAGAGAGGTTATTATATGTAGTCATATACAATCTTTAATGAATTTGCAAGGTCAGGGAAAAACTAGCCTTTGTAAATTACAAAATTTGTTAGACCAAGTGTGTGTGTGCATGTTCGTAGCTTAGATGCATTGAACATCGAGGGTAAAACTTATGGCATTTTCCTTAACCTACCTTATATTGTCCTGCTTACCTGTAGATGTAAGAATGAAAGGGGCTAGAGAAGGGAAGGAAAGGGAAGGTGATTTAGACATTTTGTTTTTTCAAAGGGGAAATTTAGCGCAAGGAAAAGGTTGAATCATTTAAGTCTGCATTATAAATACCTGTCCCAAATGAAATGAGACCCAAAAGGGCTACACCGACTGCCTCAGCACTCCTCACCTACAGTCCTGTCAATACTTGTGGTGTATATAAAGAGTCTCATCCTTCTATCAAGTGTTGGGTTTTTAAGAAAATGAATCTTGAGGAAAGGGGGGTGAGCGGTGAGCAAGTTGGGATTGTGTTTCAGGTGCTTATCACCCAGTCACATGAAAAAGCAATGCAGGTCTGACATTAAGTGTCACAATTGTGGAGGTCCACATTTCAAGTTACTTTGCAGACACCTTGTGCCTAGAGATTTTGTTGATACCTCTGGTACTAAAGAGGTATATGTTAAGAAAGGGGTGTCTCGTGAAACAGATCGTGGTCCTAGTATCCCCTTAGATATAGGTCAAGGTGACACAACTTGTGTGTCAAATGATCATGTGACTACTTATATAGCTAATAGCATTTGACCGAGTATAGCTGCAGGACAGATTCACCAGGTGAAGAGTTTCCCACACACTGAGGTATATATGCAGGGTGGCAAAATCACAGGTCACTGTTTCTCATTTGCTGGTTTAGAGCTGTCTTTCAATTTGTTGATAAAAAAAGGTTAGTTCTAAGTGTCATTGTCAGTGTCATTGTTTGATCCTATTGGGGTTTTTTATACCTTTTATCATTGCAGACAAGTGCCTATTTTAGAAATTATGGCAGTTAGGCGTGGATTGGGATGAGTGAATCCCACCAGATCTGTCCTCTCAATTTTTGACGTGGGTGGACGGATTTAAGGTAATGAAAAGCTGGAGCATCCCTCGGAGGTATGCAGATGTTCCTTGGTCTGCTGTGAAGGGTGTTGAATTACATGCATTTGGAGATGCATAAGAGACTGCATATGTGGCTGTTGTGTACATAAGAATTCCTCAGCGTAAAAATTCTTATGCCTGTTCAATTGTCACAGCATAGGCTAAAGTAGCCTCAATGAAAAGAGTTACTTTGCCACGACTTGAATTATTGTTTAGTCTTTTGGCTGCTCGTTTGTTAATATTTGTGAAGAAAACCCTTGTTCTTCCCCTTGATACTAAGTACAAATGTTGGACGACAGCATGGTAGCACTGGGCTGGATCAAAAGTGACCCCTACAAATGAAAACAGTTTGTAGCCAATAGAGTCATTGAAATTCAGGGTAAAACAGACCCTTGTAGATGGTCATATCGTCCCTCTAGTGACAATCCTGCTGACCTTTGAACAGAGGTATTTCAGCAACTAGTCTTATTGACTCTAGATTATGGTTGAAAGGCCCTGATTGGTTATGATTAACTGCAGATCAGTGGCCCTTGCACGCAAGTAGTGAGAGGAATCTCACAGTGACTGACCAGTCTGACATTTTTGTTTCAATCACAGGCACTAAGATGGAAAAAGTGTTGATGTGCAAAGATGGGGTACATTTACCAGGGCAATCAAAGTAGTTGCCTGGACCTTGAGTTTCATTAACAACGTTAAAAAATCTGGGTCAAGGGTCATGTCTGAAGATCTTTCTTTTAAGGAACAGCTAAATGCAAAGTTTTGTTTACTCAAACAAAGCCAAGTACAGGCTTTTCACGAGGAAATAGCTCAGTTGACAAAGGAAATAACAATTTCTAAGCAATCTGCGATGTTTAAATTGTCTCCGTGTTTGGATGATAAAGGCTTGTTGCGAATCATGGGTCGACTAGATAACTCTGAGGTCAGTTATGAGGAAAAACACCCACTTATTTTGCCAAAGGACCACTGTACCAAGTTGTTGGTGAGGTTTCGACATTTTCTCTTTAAGCATGCTGGTGTTTCTACACTCTTGACCTCACTGAGGAACAATTACTGGACTTGCGGTTTAAGACACCTCTGTGAAACCCTGATATTTGAGTTTAAGGCATGCCAGCGCCAGATGGCGAAAAATGGAAATTGTGTTGCTGCCCCTCTGCCTGAAAGCAGAGTGATTGGATCCCCTGCTTTTACTGTTACAGGTGTGAATTATGCTGGTCCAGTGTATTGTTATGATTTTCCACAGCAGAAATTGTATATTTCTCTGTTTACTTGTGGTGTAGTGAGAGCTATTCATTTAGAGTTAGTAAATGCTTTGACAGTTTCCAAATTTTGCCTTGCTTTCAGGAGACTTTCCTCGAGGAGAGGTATACCAAATATAGTGTACATTGATAATGACAAAAACTTCACGGGTGCTCAGAAGTAGTTCAAAGGTATATATGGTCATTTGACCCCTAAGTGGAAGTTTATTGTGCCCAGATCCCCTTGGTGGTGAGGAATGTGGGAAAGGCTAATCAGATCAGGGAAAACCTCTATTAAGAAAACAGTGAAAAATAGTGAGTTATCAAAGGCTAAGGTTGAGACTTTTATTACCGAAATCGAGTTTTGCATCAATTCGCTTCCATTGACATTTGTAGGGGATGATGAACAATCATCTGCACCTATAACACCCAATCACTTTTTTCTGGGAAATGAAGTTTCAGTGGAGGGCCAGTTGGTTGAAGACCAAACTGTCATGGGACCCGCGGTAATAATTGACTTGTATTAGAAATGTAGAGAAAAATTGGGTCAATTTTGGTCTATTTGGTCAGCTGAGTATATTAGAAATCTGCCCCCTGTAGTACCTTAATTTCAAAACACTGGGAAATTGATAGAAGGCTCCATTGTATTAATCCGTGAAGATAACACACTTAGACTTAAGTGGGTTATTGGAACGTCCTTGGTATGACCTTAAACTGCACCCGGCAGCAGGACCCTAGTTTGGGAATTCCGGGGTTTTGAGGAGAATGTAACTACCTCTTAACTGCTGTTGTGCTGGGTCACCCTTGGGCAAGGTGTGGCACACAAAAGCCTCCCTCACTGGGTTACGTTGTCCCAAGAGCACTGTTCCTTGTGGCTGGTGACAATAAATACTGACCAGAGAGAGATAGATTTTTGCTCCCACTGCCTTGTGGGTGGTCTTTGCTGACCAAAGGCTGATGGTGGCTAGCAACCAGAGAAGGCGGAAGAACCCTGTACAGGTCAACGGCAGCTAGCTAGAGCTGGTGTTCTCAAGAAACACA
>RDPX01000064.1:2016380-2051291 GCA_003991215.1 Morbakka virulenta
GGAAGCAGGTCATAGGCTTTCTGGTAGTCTATCCATCTCATTGCTACGTTTTTGTATCTCTTTCTATAGTCTCTTAAAATTGCCTTATCTAAAACCAGGTGTTTCTTAGTACCCCTTCTATTTCTCCGACAGCCCAGTTGTTCTTCTCCAATCACTCCTTGTGTTTCAACGTGTACATCCCAGTCAAAGTTTTCCACATCAGTGGAAGACAAGTAATAGGCCTGTAGTTAACTGGATGGTTTCCTTTCCGTGGGTCTTTCATTATCAATTATGTCTTTTCAGTTGTCATCTGTAGATCTGTTCTGTAGATCAGTGCCAATTCTCCAATACTCCTTTTCAGATTCTTCAACCAAAATCCCTGAACTCCGTCGGAGCCGGGTGCCTTTCCAGTTGGGGACCTTGCTTAGAACTCTTTGGACATCTTCAACACAAATCTCCAGATCCGTCTGCTGTACAGTCTCTATCTTTCCTCTTATCCTTTCTAACCAAGGCGCATTCACATTGTGCTCAGTTCTCTCACTCCATATGCTCTGCAAAACGCCTCAGTGGGATTTCGTTCCGGTTCAATTTCCACCTTTTCATTTGTACTCTGAAGGCCTCGGTAAAACTGTTTCTGGTTGTTAACAAACATCCTGTTGTCTCTGTATTGTTTTTCCCTTTCTTTATATCTCTTTATCTTTTGACTCTTTGCTTTTAGATCTTGCTTTAGCTCCGCAATCACTACTTCATATCATTTGACTCTAAGGTTATACTTCCTCTCTAGTCTTACTCGTTGGGTTGGGTTGCCAAACTCCCGATGTTTACATTCTTTTAGTCTACTCAGGTCCTGTTCTATTTCTACTATCCTCTATCGCAGTCTCCTATGACTGCACATGCCAGGATGGTATCATTTAACTCTGTGATATCATTTGTCTCCACACAGCCTAGTACTTTGTCAAGTCTCTTTACCTCCTCTCTAAGCTTCTTTCTTTCTTTGTTCCCCAATGACGCTATTGTAGGTCGACTGTTTCCTATTTCAGCTCTTTTCTCCATCATTTCTCACCCAAGAGTTCGTTCTTTATCCGTGTCCGGTGATCTTAATATTAACCGTTGCTGTATATATGTTTCTACACTGTCTTGAACCTCAACTGCTGCCTCCCTTCCTTCAAATACTGGTTGGTCAATCTCTGAGTCAACTTGGTATTTAAGTTGACCTTTGTTCTCAGCACTTTGCTTGACCTCATCCAGCTCTTCTTTCGTAAACCACTTTCGCTTGATGACATTCCTGACTTGATCTGCCATTCTTTGTTCATCTACCTCGAATCTTCTGTTTTTCTGTCATGCTTTTGTGCATCCTTTGTCAGTATCTAGTCACGTCTGGCTGACTGGCATAGTAGCACTCCATTATTGTCCTATCTTCTCCTAGTCTTTGCTTTCTCAGTAATCGGGTGACCGTCGTGATGTGCCTGGTGCATCATAGCATCACTACGGGGGGAGGTGCATCTAGCTTCGCTAGTTGAGCCATTCACGCTGTTCCGTTTTATATTTCTTTGAGTGTTCATCAGAAAAGTAGTTATTTTTCTGTCAGGGTTTTCTCCTTTAGCCATTTTCTTTTAGGGTTGGCTCCCTTAGCCTTTGGCTCAAAAACCTTCCCGCAAGCAAGTGGGTACTATTGTATTCCAAGACGAACTGATAGATGCATCAATTAAAGCGACTGGGCTAATGACTCCGTCCTAGTCAGATGTACTGTTCTAAGTTTTCCTCCTCATAAGATGATTGCCAACCAAGGCTTATGACCTCATCCTGGCCGGGAAAAGGAAAGCAACAGACCTAACTCCCCCGAACGTCAACCCGGTGTTTCAAGGTCTCGGAGTGGGCTAACAGGTGCTAAACTTTGCCCAAGGGCCACTTCGAGGTAGTTATGGCAAAGGGTATCTTCATTCACCCAAGTCGAAGCTCCACAACCGGATTCTGTTTATCGTCATACCCAGGACGTATTATTATTATTATTATTATTATTATTATTATTATTTTATGTTTTGAATTTGCTTTGTTTAAATACGATCTGTGCCAAGTCCCACCCTGGGACCTCAAGCAACAGAAAGAATAACGAGGCTACACTTTACATAGAAAGAATTTTATGCAAGATGTGTGATGTACCCATAAGTGCGATCTTCTGTATTTCAGAAAAAGATATATTTATTATTGTTATTATTATTATTATTATTATCATTATTATTATTTTATTACAAACTAGCAGAGTACCCTGCTTCGCCCAAGTTTTTGTCGAAATCGAAGTTTTGTAATGTTAAAAAGGCCAACCTTCCAACTTTATAAAGTCGCTTCCTTTTGGCTGAGGTCTAGCCTTCGACAGAGTTTAGCAGCATGGGGAGGTCTCTAAGGCTGGAAATAGCTCTACTTCCTGTCCAGAAAGGCCTCTTTCTGTTTCATGACCTCACTTTCTGTGGCCCTATTTTCTCCCCTGCGCTCTTAGTGCCCCAAACTACCTTCCTGTTTAGCGGGTCACTTCAGGTTAGATGAGGGCACTTTCGGTTCTGTTTCAGACCTTCCAATGTCAATGAGCCTGAGCTATAGCCTCCTGCAACGTTTTGCTGCAATCAGAAGTCTCTGGTGCCTGAAACAGTCCTACTTCCGGTTTGGTGAGGTCACTTCTGGTTCTATTTTTAGTGCTTTTATTGTGTTTGTCAGGCAGCCCAATAGCCTCCCAACACATTTTGCTGCAATTGTAGGTCTCTAGGGCCGGAAACAGCTCTTCTTGTTGTCCAGAATGGCAACTTCCTGTTTTGTGACGTCACTTACACTGCCCTATTTTTTCACCTGCGTTCCCATGGAGGGTTTGTTCAGCTTTTGTGTCGATCGGACAAATACTGTGCCTCTTATACCCAGCTAAATGTCTTCAAAATGTATATNCAGAAAGGCCTCTTTCTGTTTCATGACCTCACTTTCTGTGGCCCTATTTTCTCCCCTGCGCTCTTAGTGCCCCAAACTACCTTCCTGTTTAGCGGGTCACTTCAGGTTAGATGAGGGCACTTTCGGTTCTGTTTCAGACCTTCCAATGTCAATGAGCCTGAGCTATAGCCTCCTGCAACGTTTTGCTGCAATCAGAAGTCTCTGGTGCCTGAAACAGTCCTACTTCCGGTTTGGTGAGGTCACTTCTGGTTCTATTTTTAGTGCTTTTATTGTGTTTGTCAGGCAGCCCAATAGCCTCCCACCACATTTTGCTGCAATTGTAGGTCTCTAGGGCCGGAAACAGCTCTTCCTGTTTTGTGACGTCACTTACACTGCCCTATTTTTTCACCTGCGTTCCCATGGAGGTTTTGTTCAGCTTTGGTGTCGATCGGACAAATACTGTGCCTCTTATACCCAGCTAAATGTCTTCAAAATGTATATTTGACCCTAAAACGTCACTTTCGGTAGGCCTAAGTCACTTCCCGGATGTTCCTCCATGTTCGTGCCAAGTCTCGCTGCGATCGCACACACACAGGCACAGAGATACACAGAGACAGACAAACATCAGCTTTATTTATAAGATACTGTGAGTATTGTACTATTTTCCTTTATACATCCAAACTCGCAAGCAAGCTTGACACCATAGAAAAGGCAAAATAAATGGGTGGCTCTTCAGGAGATACGCGCCTTTCATTGATGGAACCCCTGGTAAACAGTGGGTTCGTTTTTGTTTTTCACGGATACTCATCTATAAAAGACCCGATTAAGAAAAAGCGGGACAGAAAGCAAGATAGCATAAAATGGAAGACCTACTGATCGCCCCTCAACGACCCTCCGTGGGAAGGGTTATCCTCTTGGGTTGGTATGTAGCCAAGGCTCAAGCATCTCGAGACCCCTGTCCTGCAAGGTTGGGACCTACAGCCAAAGCACCAACCAAAGAGAGGCCAGAGTTCTACACTTGATCTTACCCAAAAGGTCGAGAAAAGATACGAGGAGATACTACTCATGACATGATGTAGCTCATCTATGAAGAGATTTCTTCATCAATTTTTGTTATTTCAGTGTTTGGAAAAGATATTCTTTGAATTAATGAAAGAAAACAAATTCTAAAGATAAGCATGACTGACTTTGCTGTAGTTCGCGATATTCAAATATAGTGATTAAATATAATTATGTTCATTCCTTTGGATAAAAGATAAGAACACATGTAGATGTGACTTGGCGCTTTGCAACAAACAGTAGTACATTCTCAATTCAAACAAGAAAAGGCCATGCATTGAACTTAATAGTAGGAAAAAACAATAAAGTAAGAAGACCATTAGCATTACAACAATCAGAGGAAGCTTAGTGCAAAGAAATCTCAAAAACAGACGCTTGCAAATCGTTTGTTTTTTATATAGTTGTTGTTATGTTTTTCTGAAAAAGCCTTTTATGCCATATATTCTTAACGGCTTATTAATAATCCCAGAATAAATTAAGAACGCTTACCTAACAGTGTGTTTTTTTCTTCCTTTAATACATGATTAACTGTTGTCTTAAATGACTGTTACGGTACATCCCCTTAAACGTTTCATACAGCAGAAGCAGATAAACATACTAATATCTAGAGTGGAAATAGCCGCAACAGATCTGTTATGGCTTTGATGCAAGAGAACATAGATTGTTAAATCCCAGCAGGCTACCTATCATCTCTTTTGCATTTCTTGTGAAAAGTATATGGCCTCTTATGATCTAAGGTTGGAGCGCTTCATTGATGTATGTAAGGAAATATGGAAAATTTTACAATTATCGTTACGACTTTACCAAAAATTCCCTTTTTCCTGCATATTAACGACTTTTCTCTGTCCAAATAATTGGATGTTGCTAACAATTTTTAACTTCTAAAATTTTGATACATCTGTAGTAATTTTTTTAATGAAATGATTTTGGAATCAATATTTCAATCTCGCTTGAGGCCCATGAAATCTAAAAGCTTGACAGCTTGTTGTCAGGAGTAGTAGATCATGGGAGAGTACAAGGTTTACCACATTTGTAAAGATCACGATTAAGGTCAGTCTACGAGACCTGTAATGAAAGCAGCATGACTCTTTGTCAATGAAGATTTTGAGACACTTTTATTTGTTACAATATCGTGCGTGACAACATGACATGACAGAAACAATGAAAGTTTTAGAAAAGCATTTGGTACAAGATATGACTCTACACTTTCAAACAGTAAAATGGCTGGACTCTGCGATCTGTCAAAGCAAAATGATAAAAGCTGTGATAAGTGACGTTTTCGTGACTTTCAAAAGGTGGAAAGGATGATACTAGTTCTATACTATTCTACTTTCCCCCCCTTTTTAATAACGTCATTTTCCCCCAGTAACTGGGGCTCAGACGGTGCCCTTCACAGGGATTTGGATTTGACAGTGAGGAATTTCTTGGCCGGATGCCCTTCCTGACGCCAACCAATGACTTTTTCTTTTGTGAATTTCCAAAGGTGCAGGTGCACTAACCATTAAGCCACGGCTCCTCCACTATTCTACTATTCTACTGTGTTGTGAAGAGATTTCTAAACAAACTCCTTGTTTAGGTTTGGATTTAAAAGAAAATAGAACAGTGTGGTCAGTTATTAGAGTTTTAAGATAAAAGTGTATTTTAAAGAGATCCATGGGCCTCATTGGTGTCCACGATGCAAAACGGTTTTTTTCAGTCAAAACAAGGAATCTCCCCAGCATACGACCTGGAATCATTTTCCATGGAGCAGGAAAGAGAATTTCCTTAGATGAAGTACAAGCATTCTTTATGCATTCCAATCAGTGGATATTTTCTGGCAGGCAAATACTTGACCCGATACTAATGTCAGTGTGAACTGGGTAAAAAATATCCCACTTGCCCCTGCTGTAAAAGTATATGTCAGGATTTGTATTACTCTGTGACAACATTGAGGCATAAGTTTGGCTTTCCATGAGGCCATAAGGGAATTGAATGGATTGGTGTAGTAAGGTCTACAAAATGGCACTAATGTATAATAGCCTGCCACTGCTGGCCTGGAGCGTACTATGAGTGTTTTAATTGGAAAGAAACAGAGGGATTAGGTAGAACAAAACAAAAATCTAGACATCTGGATAGAAAATTTCCAAACTAGGCTCACTGCTTAGGAAAGCTGAAACTTAATTCGCATTGAGTGAGGAAAACATATGAAAACCTAAACAGTGTGAAACACAAAAGCCTACGTTTTAAGTGTCCCAATGAAAGGGGTGCCCTATAGCTGGAGATGGAGAGGATGATGAAATGATTAACCAAAAAGAATTGATCGGGTACACTGTTTTGCCATACTTACCTTTTCCAATCATGTCATTTTGCTAATCATGAACAATCATGTCATTTTGCCAACTTCTACAGCTGATCCTGAAACCGATGATACCGCATAGGGATCAAAAGAACAAGAAATACTAGAAGAAAAAGAATGCATATCTTGAAATTGGTTTTCAGACTGATATTAATAGGGTCATGAGCCTGTCGGGTGCCAGGTCAAAGAATTTTATGACTATTGATAGTTTTTTAGCAGAATTTTCTATTACAACAACCATGTAGATAAATTTTGAGTCTTATTTGAGGATGAAACAGAGGGACCGTGGCTTTATGGTTAGTGCAGCAGCACCGTAACCAAGAATTCCTTGTTCGATTCCCCGCGGGGGTGACTTTGGAATTTCGTAAACAGAAAAAGCCATTGGTTGGAAGGCCAACCGGCCAAGAAATTCATCACTGCACAATTCAAGTCCCTGTGAAGGGCATCGTTTGAGCCCAAGTTACTAGAACGTTACTATTTTGTTACTATCGTGATTATTGAATTAGAATGAAATGAGCAAAAAGTTGGATACTTGGATTGTTTTGGTTCGAAAACTGATGGTCTATGAACTGTAATCACTGTTTTTGTCTTTAAAGAAGCCTTTCATGAAAGTAATGTCTACTTGTGAGAGATCTTCTAAGTTCCCCTCATACACAGCATTTAAATCAAGGTATAGAATAAGGTGTAGTAGAGATGCTTTGTTTGTTGGCAATACGTTTAAGCAACTTTGAGGGCTAAAATCTCAAACATCTAAGCAATTTTAAGGACTTGAATCTGAATCAAGTTGCTCATTGAGGTAAAAGTGTACTTTTTAGGGCTGTTTACTCTAGTCCCACGGATGATGCTCACTATTACATTATCACTACTACTACTACAACCAATACCACTTTCACTGATATAAATTCCAATTACTATTCTATTTAATTCATTACAATATGATATAACTGTTGAATTCGTTCACGCTTTTGAATATAAAACAACCATTGCAGAAAAGCCTGACATTTAATGTTCTAGCTTCTTCTTAAGTATTATTTTTACAGTAAAATATGCTTAGTTATCTGGAATGTTTGCTTTAAGAAGCACGCAAACAAAAATTTTCGTCACCTGATTATCCGGACCAAAATTTCTGTCTAAATTTAGGCGAAAATCTTAAACCTTAAAAAAGGGATGTTGTTACTAAGTAATAGAGTGAGCTTCAATTGTTAAAATTATAGTTGCCAATTTTCCTATTTATAATACTACTTATTTTTCTCAACTACCTTAATCTGCCCTATCTTTCCGGTAACTGGTGTAAGTTTTATTTTGGCTGGAAGGCAACTTACCACAAAACAAACATGTTTGAGAACCTCTGGTATATTAAGTATATTGTTTAAAGCTAAAGGAAAGCATTCACCATTGTCTAAAGGGCTTACATAATAGCAAACCTGTAGCTCGTGTTCTTTTTATCAATCTAATTGCTTGATCCTGTCACTTTGTTAAATAAACGACAGTTTTCAAAGTCATTGAACGAGTTCGTAGCAACACGAGAATATTCTTCTCTGAAAGTGTTCTGTTAACATAGTTCAACTTAATCGTTAACACAAAGTAACACAAAGGCCATACTAGAAAGCAAATTACATTTTGACTCTAATTACATTCCCTTGCTCGCTTCGATGAATTTGTTTGCTTTCTTCGAGCCTTAACAGGGTCTAACGTTTAATAACTCTTTAGTGATAAACCTTGTTTTATTGATCGTCATATTCAAAAACACTAAGGTTGACTGCTCTTGAGCTATTATGCAAAAAAATTTATGATTGCTGGTGTTATTTGCTGGACAAAGGTTGATTTAGGAATTAAATTTTAGTGGTAAATATAGTTACTCTCAGACCTGTCGTTATTGTTTTGTTTGGGAAGAAAAAAGAGAGGTCCTCACTGCCGAGTAGCAATATTCAAGATAAGTTTATCTCTATAAATTAAATATTTCATACCAATCTGTCAGTAACAATGTCTGCAAAGCCACTAACTACTGTCGAACCTACAATAATGGATATCGATCAAATCCTACCTCTTATTGGAGAATTTGGGAAATATCAAATCATACTGGAAATCATGTTCTGTATAGCAATAATACCACAATCACTTCAAATACTAATCATGTATTTTACAGGAATAAATCCAGGCTGGATGTGTGTTGCTAACAGTACACTTTGCACTTTAAATGGAACAATATACCATGGAGATACTCATTACAATTACCGATGTTCGATACCACGAAGCGAATGGCAATTCTCAAAACCCAAAGACTTCTCAACAGTAACTCAGGTAGGAATGTTGCGTTTATATTGCAACTTAGCTTTCATATATCAATTTTTCATTAACTTCTAAAATATTTGGTTAGAGAGGCATTTTTTTGTCACCCCAAAATGCAGATCCCAACCACTAAATAAATACGTACCATCATATTTTGTATGATTTATGATATTCCACCTTTATCTGTCTCTGGTGTAAATACTATATCATCACTGAAGACATATATATAGTATTCATTTTCACAACAGTTGCTTTTTCTGTTCACTTACGTCTTACTCTAATTTTTAATCGAAACATTTGCCGTATTCAACTTTCGTCTTCTCTCTCATATTTTCTGAAAAAATGACTCTGGGTTAGTGCTAATTAAATAATTTTGGAATAACACACAAGTTAATGAGTGAAATGCTGTAAAACTGCTACATATAAAAGTAGTTATACAATATATTTTTAAAATACCTATACCATAATAATTTGATCACCAATCTACTAGTACAATAATACACAGGATAAAATTTTTTCCATGAAGCAAAAGCACAAATGACTTTTGAATCGCTAATAACACATTCTGCAATATGAAAAGGAATCCTGTTGATGCCGGATGCTCCATACATCCCTTGAACTTGGCCTTAGTATGTTGCCACATAGCCTCTAACCTGTAGGTAGTAACTCTTATGTTGGATTTGACAAATTATATGTGTGTGTCATTGTTCTATGATGGAAGCCTTGAGCTCCTTGTATATTAAAAACGATTGACAAGTCGGACCAAATTTAAATCTCTGGTCAAACCCATTGTCTTGTCTAGCTAATTCCCAATTACAGTTAAAAATTCGTATTGAATAGTGTTATATCATGTCTTTTGGAGCTGTTTGTATTATTTACAAGGCCAACACACTGAACAAAACCAAGGATCAGGACGCGCTCTAATGAAAAATTGTCCATCGCAATAAATTTGGAATTGAAAATTGTTTGTGACAGCGTTTATACATTTATACATTTTCGGTTCAGCAAGTAAAGAATGCACGTTTAGAGATGTCACGTGTTAAAGAGGTCATTTACTCCCAGTCATCTCAGATTATCAAGTTGTAACTCCTACCAGGCCCTTTTGCTGCAGTTTGACTCCTAAAATTAATATTATTGGATTTTTTCTGACACCTGTTTGTGTAACGAATCCAACAAAAATTTCCACTGTTTGTCAGAGTAGCAGTCTTTTTATCAATGTTTAGAAACAATAAACAGCATATTTTAAATACTTCATCAATACAAGGTAAGGGATTCATAAGAAAAAAGAGATGGCGAACGCCCCAACACAGCAAATCCACGAGACCTCTCAACCTAAATAGCTGATCTACATCACTTTTTATTCTCACAGTTTTGAATTTTTGAATTTTTTTTAAAGTAATAACTGATTCAAGAAATTTGTAATCATGGTAACCTTCCAAACATACGTTTACCCCAATACCTTAAAATTTTAAGGAAAAAAATGCAAGGAAAAAAATAAAAAAAATATTTGCATTACCGAGTCACAAAAGTTTCGGGTTTTTAAAGAAATACTTGCAAGGGCAACAACAGGAAATTTCAAGTAGTGACCATAAAAATTTAGGTAAAAGATATTACTTACTGTTTGGTGACAGAGAAGATAAATGCTTCTTATGACCACTGATGATTGGACCTATAATTTTCAATGTGGCCTAATAAGTAACATGGAAAGCATCCCTCATCAATTTGTCAACAATAACATTTTCAAAAACTCAAAGATGTCACTTGCCTCCAAGTTTGTCAGCGTCTTGTTAAATTTTCATGGCCATCAAAGTTTGTTAGTACTTTGACATACATTTTAGCTCCTGAATCATTTCCCTTTTTAGGTTTTATTCACGGAGGTTTTCTTTTGTATTACTTAAGGACGTATGCCACATGCACATTTGGTGACAATAGTGCCTATAGGTTTGTTATCTGTTACTTTTCAATTATGATAAAACTTAACTTGTATGTATCTGGGGGATAGTTTCTTTAGGACAAAACAATAAAGGTTTAATCGTACCAACACCTATCCAAGCAATTCACGATGAACAAGAAGCACAGAACAAAAGTTACTGGGTTTATATGACTCGTATAATGACTGGTTTTTTGGTAAAAGTTTAACATGGAAGGCAGGACTCAGGAGTCAAGGAGTGGAATAACCTAGCTGTCTGAGGAAAGAAACTAAATTCAAAGAAAGACTGTTTTACAATGAGCAGCAGTAACTGCATAAAGATGAAGACTTTGAAAGAAACGAGTCACACTTGGTGCAAAAAAGTCAGCTGTAACCAGTGAGAAAAGCTCATTTTCACTTATGATAATGATACTCATAGGAAAGACTAAGACAAGGGACATTTTGTCAACGAAACAAAAGTCAACGAGTTGAAGCAAGATTTGAGTCTTGTTGAGATTTTTTTGTAAGTTTGTCAACTTACAAACAAATTTCGTGTCATCACACATCACAGCCATGGCTGTTGATTTGGGGTAAGATGAGATATTAATAAAACGTATCCAATCCCACCGAACCAAATTTATCCTTCTTGGCGGAATCGCACCGCAAGTCAATAAGCTCGAGTTGAGTGTCAGCTGGCATATCAGAAGGCTTCACTGTAAATGGCAAGCGAGAAAAGTAAAATTTGTCCTCAATTTCACTGAATACCTCAAACCTCGACTCAAACTCTCCCAGCAAATCTGCTATGTTCTACTTATATTTATCCAAATCATTATCGGAATGGTCTGGTCCCTTCGGACGCACAAATGTGAGACAAAAAAATGCGTGGTGTCACCGTTGGATAGCTGCGTCTCCCACACTGACAGTTTCATCTTGAATGCACTTAAGCTGTCGTAACATTGAGTGACAACTCTGTTATAAAAAATAGTGGTTTCTATCAGTAGCCAGAAAGATTGTGAATGACGAATACCCGAAGAACATCGTCTTCAAATGTTACAACAGGTGGTTTAATGGTTTTTGTAGACGAAGTAGAATATCTCTTCGTCGTAAAACGCACAAGGCACAACAATCTCCAGCAACGTTAAAAGACGCCATCCAGAAGTTTCATGCGAAGCTGCTAAGAGAGCGAATCCGAGGCACGTTTCAACTGGGAGACATGGCAAACATAGATCAAATAAAATTGCCCTTTGTCCTGGATGATGGTTGCACATACGAGACTACAGGAGCTGAAGAAGTATAGTGNGGCCCTGCAATGTAGTGTTAAGTGTATTCACGTTCTGTTTAATATCAACCATAAACGCAAGATCACGCACCCATTCCTTGCATTTAAGTTTCTTTACTGGGTGTCCTTTCTTCTCCATGAATTGCCCAGTTTCCCCTCGTATCTCAAAGAAGCGTTTGAGTACTGCACCTCTGCTTAACCACCGCACGTCAGTGTGGTATGGTAGGCAATCATTAATGTCATCATCACTTACAAATGGGTCAAACTGATTTTGATTTAGACCGCGCGCTCTAATGAAATCGTCAGTTTTTACAACCACAGTCATAACATGGTCCATTTGCAGTGATTTGCAACATAATGCCTCCTGGTGCAAAATACAAACGCCTAAAACTCTTGTCTTCAATTTGTGGTCTGTACTGTCACGAAATTTTGTGGCAACGCCTACCTTTCGTCCGACCATTGATGGCCCATCGTCAGCAGCCAGGCTTACGAAAAGAGATCAGCCCACTCCCACCTTGTCAAGACCTCCAACGAGAACACCAAAAATGTCATCTTCTGTTGTGGCATCATTAATGGACACTTATTCAAGCAGCTCTTCTGTGATGGTCAAAGCTTCATCAATACTTCTAATGAATATGGCTAGTTGAGCAATATCTGTGACATTGGATCTCCTATCTATTGCAATTGAAAATGCGATAAATGACTTAATTTTCTCTTTCAGTTGGCTGCTCAAGTCACTTGAGAGTTCTGTCAACCGATCTGAGACAGTGTTCCTCATCAGACTAATATTGGAAAAGGCAGGTAGCTTTTCAGGACACACAACTTCTGCAGCCTTCAGCATGCATGTTTTACAAACTCCCAATCAGAAAATGGCTTGCACCAACTCGTTGGGAATAATGAAGCTGACTCTTAAAGCTCCATCAGCAATATTGCGGTGGAGTATGCTGCGCGTAAAAATAGACTGCTGTTTCTTCAGACTAGCGACCAATTTCTTTATCTCGTCTTTCCTTATTTGTCCTTTCAAGTGGTCATTCTTGCCTTTATGATGAGTTTCATAGTGGCGCCGAATATTAAACTCTTTGAACACTGCAACTTCTTGATAACATACCAAGCACACTGGTTTTGCATTCACTTCTGTGAATAAATGCTTCTCAGTCCATTTTCCCTGGAAAACTCGGCACTCCGTGTCTGCTTTTCTTTCTTTTTGACAGTGCCATTTTGGGAAGGGTGTGTTGACCGATAACTTGTTTAGCGGTCAGCTAGTGGACGGGAATCATAAAAGCCACTGGTTTCATCCGTTTTATTGTTGATCCAACCGGCAAACAAACATGATATTGTATTCAACAGTATAAAAAACACATTGTATTCAACAGAATATATAAATATATCCTTAACCTGATCAACAGTATTCCTTTAAATAATTAAACAATAATTCCTGTTTAATTCATTGAGTCATAATTGTCCTTCTATTTCCTTCATTTTATATACACATATAATATATATTATATTATTTACATTATATACACAATATAATACACATAGAATTAACAAAATTCGCTAACATAACTCACAACAATGACTTCCTCGGTTCACTAGCTGTGTGCAACACAGCACTGTACACTTCTATATACACCAGATAGGACTGGTGTAGTCTCTAACGCGCTACCCCATGCCAGTCACGATTGCCCCAGTTACACTTTCAACCGTAATGATGGTTCCGTTGACAAATCTGCAATCTATAATCCAAGCTTCAGGCCATAATTATACAATATAATTGTGTTCAAGTAAATCAAATGGTTCAGCTATACACAACACAATATTAATCTCACTATTATTATTAAATTAATGTTTATACAGGATACCGTAAAACTCCGAATATAAGCCCATGGGTTTATACATGGATTAAATACACAGAGAATGTTGAAAAAAAACCATATTTTATTCTAACATCTTGTATTCCAATGCCATGCTTGCCTTTTTGTTGTGTCTTTCTTGTCACTTGATCAACTTTATTTATTCGAATGTTTGACTTTCGATTACGTAGCTTAAAATCGAAACTTATTCGCGTTGGGAATCAAAACTTTTACTTTTTGATGTGAAAATGGTTGATGCAAAGCAAACTCGTAGATCTTTTTCTCTTGAGTTCAAACTTTTAGTTGTGCAACGGTTTCATTCAAATAATAAAAAGGTGTTACAAACAGCGAACCATTTAAAAATTGACCGTAAACAAGTACGAACATGGATCAAAGTCGAAGAAAAGGTAAGAAAACAAAAAAGTAAGAGTATGAATGAACGTGGTCGTAAAGCATATTTCCCACGAATTGAAGAAAAGTTAGTGCAACAGTTCAGAGAACAGAGGAAGCAAAGGAAAACAGTGAAAAAATAGTGGTTTCTATCAGTAGCCAGAAAGATTGTGAATGACGAATACCAGAAGAACATCGTCTTCAAGTGTTACAACAGGTGGTTTAATGGTTTTTGTAGACGAAGTAGAATATCTCTTCGTCGTAAAACGCACAAGACACAACAATCTCCAGCAACGTTAAAAGACGCCATCCAGAAGTTTCGTGCGAAGCTGCAAAGAGAGCGAATCCGAGGCACGTTTCAACTGGGAGACATAGCAAACATAGATCAAATAAAATTGCCCTTTGTCCTGGATGATGGTTGCACATACGTGACTACAGGAGCTGAAGAAGTATGGTGTAGTAGTGGTGCCTCAGCCGTTGACAAACGACAATGTACAGTGCAATTTACCGTGTTCGGAGATGGTGTATCACGAGTTAGACCAACGTTGATATTCTGAGGTGAAGGCAAAAGAATCACGCCAGATAAGAGACGTAGCTGGGATAAAAGGGTAAACGTGTACTTTCAAAAGAACGCTTTGTGTGATGAAGTCATTATGAAAAAATGGACAAGCGATGAATGGTGTAACATCTTCACCAATCCGGCAACGCCAGTTTCAAGCGGGAAACTATTTGTTGCAGATATGCACACGGCCCAACAAACCGATGAAGTCAAACGTCTATTCCAGAAAAAGAACACAGTTCTCGTTAACGTACCACCTGGGTGCACCAGCCGTGTACAACCACTTGGTGTTGTTCTGAATATGCCCTTCAAGAATCTCGTTAGAGAGCAGTTTGAAAAACATCTTGACCAGAATTTAAAGGATTATGTTGAGGGAAAATTCACAGCGTCCAAATGGAGAATTCTAACTACAAAATGGGTAGCCATTGCATGGGGAAAACTTATGCAAGACANCTTCACCAATCCGGCAACGCCAGTTTCAAGCGGGAAACTATTTGTTGCAGATATGCACACGGCCCAACAAACCGATGAAGTCAAACGTCTATTCCAGAAAAAGAACACAGTTCTCGTTAACGTACCACCTGGGTGCACCAGCCGTGTACAACCACTTGGTGTTGTTCTGAATATGCCCTTCAAGAATCTCGTTAGAGAGCAGTTTGAAAAACATCTTGACCAGAATTTAAAGGATTATGTTGAGGGAAAATTCACAGCGTCCAAATGGAGAATTCTAACTACAAAATGGGTAGCCATTGCATGGGGAAAACTTATGCAAGACAAAGAGATGGTTATTCGTTTGTTCAAAAAATGTGGAATTACCACAAACGTTGACGGATCCGAAAATGATAAATTAAACATACGGGGATTAGAAGGGTACATAATGCCGTTACCTGAAGAGGAGTATCATCTGGAAAGTGAGGATAAAGACGATGAATCTAGTGGCAATGAAATGGAAGAAGATAAAGACTTAGAAGATGGGGAGTATGAGCTTGATGATAAAACCGAACAATGAATAATATGTAATATTATTATGTTACGTTACATTTTTAAACATTATACAAAGTAAATGTAGTGGTTGTTATAAACACAAATGTTGTTCTGTGTATAAGAAGCCCCTGTATAAAAGCCCCCCGTATATAAGCCCATCAAAATAGCCTTACGACTTAATATAAGGCCAGGGCTTATATTCGGAGTTTTACGGTATAATACATATATGCATAATATACATATAAACACATCGGTATTTTACATACACTGTAAAAACTGCTATCAACGTGGTCCTGTTTTGACATATTAGAAAACAAAAAAGGAAAAAGGAAAAACATAAGGAGAATAGAAAGGTAAAAACCGCTTTAGGGCCGATGTAAGGCTATTACCACATAGTAAGATACTGAAAATGCTGAAAAATGTGCCTAAATTGAATAGCCGAAATTTGGAGGAACTAATCACTAACATTAAAAAATGTTACTTAAAATATTTTTATTTAAATTATTATTAGATTATTGTAAAGTCGACAACCTTGGTAATAGAATGATTAACAACCTATTTCAAGTTTTATCTTTGGAGATTTTATTGAAAAGTTATTATTTCTTGTAACACGAACGTGCATGTTAACTTGAAAGTAGTTTCTGAACGGGCTACACACCTTTTTAGTGATGCATTTACGGACAGTGCTACAGGTTTGTTTCTTCATTCTTACATACGTTGACGTCACTCGTTTTTATGAATTTTTGCCATATATTATCTTGGATGCACGATAGTCGATTAAATCTAAGTTCGCCTTTTGTGTATCGGTGAGTCGTATCTTCACAGTGCAGTAGTATGTTATAATTGGGACGATCGCAGAGCTAAAAATTTTCTCAGCCGCATCAGATGACAAGAATGGACGGATTTTTGCGAGGAGTCATAATAGCCCACTAGCGTTTCGGAATCTCTTATAGAAGTTTGTTTGAAGATTCATTGTAGCATCAAGGGTATTTTCAAGGTATTCGTACGCTGTTGTTTTGTTGATGGAAACGTTTCTGAATACGGTCTCTAGCGGTTTTCCGTTTCCGAAATTCTTTTAGCTGCCCCAAATAACATAACCACTGTTTTCCATTCTTCAAATTTATGACTAATTCAGACTTATCGAGATAGGTCAAAATCATTTCGATTTCTTCATTTAGTGTATCTTCTATGGATTGGATGCTACGAATTGGAAATATACGACAGTATCGTCTGCATACATCAGGATTCTCGACGATTCAAGGACATCAGCCAAGTCATTAAAATATGTCATAAATAGCAAAGGCCGAGGATCGATCCTTGGAAAACTCTGGAAAACACAGGTTGTGAAGCTGATTTTGAGTTTCCGATATGGACTATTTGCGTTCGGTGAAATAGATAGCTATTAAACCATATAATTTCCTGTCCGCAAATTCTGTACATTTTCAGTTTAGTCATTGATGTGGTATGACCAAGCGTGTCAAATGCTCGATAAGGTATATGAATACTGGTCCAACCATTAATCCATTATTCATATCTCTCCGGATATCGTCGACGACTTTCGTCTAAATTTCGACAAATTAAGCTTGGTACAATAACACTATTAAACACAATATACAACTGCGTAAAATTGCTTTCCAATCAAGTTTGATGATGGTCATGTGCCGGATTCCAGTCTACTCACGATTGTACTACGTCCAACCGTAGTGATGGTTCCAAATACTGCAATCCACAATCCAAGATTCCGTCATAATCACACAATATAATTGTGTTCGAGAACGTAAATTAAATGGTTCAATCATACACTATACACAAAATTAATTCCACCAACTGAGCTTGGTACAATGATACTATTAAAGACCAAAACAATACACAGCTGTGTAAAATTGCTTTCCAACCAAGTTTAATGACAATCACGAGCCGGACATAAATCGACTAACGGTTGTCCCACGTCCAACCGTAGTGAGGGTTTCAAAAACTGTAATCCACAATTCATGCCTTCATCTTAATCATATAATATAATTGCATTCAAATAAGCAAATCAAGTGATTCAATCATACTTTACCTTATTACACGAAAATAAGGAAGCAAGTAATTAATGGGCACAAAATTAATGCGATCAAAAATTAATGCGGATTTCGAACTTGGATTTTAAAGTGTGTGGTAATTAACGCCAATCAACGGATTTCAAATTTTCAGATGGTATTTAATTAACGCAAACTCTCAAAAAGGTAGACACTTTTTGACAGGTTCAAACTAAGAGAAGAAAAAAGAAATAATGAAATGTTATCATACGAATTTTATCTTTCTATGTAAAATGCTCAAAAAAATTACTGAAATGGGTTCTCTTTGATAATGTTTTGTGATGCCTGCTGCTATCTCCTTTTCTGTTTGAGATTGAAAATGATGGTACAATTTGGTCATCATTTTGGCGTGCAGAGGTTTCAAAGTTGACAAGAGAAAGCCTACCTCTATGGATGTGACATTTCGATCAGGGTCGATTTGAAATGCTCCCATGATACAAGTAGTGAAATAGTCACTAAATGCTCGTTTTTCGAATGTTTTGACGGATACGTTTGTTGTCAAACGTAAAGGTTGCAACAAGTGAGTCAGGTTTTTGAGGACCATAACATATTATATGTAGCAGCTTGAAAAAGAAACCATTACTTTTTTAGTCGATTGTGCCTTGAAAGCATCCGACAGTAAAAGGCTTTTTTGTGACTGTGGTTTAAAAGATTCTCTTCTTTGATTTTGGTGATGTATGGGATCAAAATATTTTCTATCAAGCGCATGGTTTCGACTTCATTACTTCAATGTTTCTCGTTGCAAGCAAGGCAAAAACCATGAGGAAATTTGACGTTTGGTAAGGATCCTGGTGTTTTCGCGGTATAAATCAGCTGGAAAGGTAGAATAGGACCATCTAGGGACTCGCAGAGTGTAACAGTTATGGCTCTTTTATCTGTTTCATCAGTCATCTGAAATATTGTGTTTGAGAGCTTTGTCAATAATGTCAAAACAAAATTTCGATCTCACTTCAACCCAAAGCGACCTGGTAATTACTGGTCTTCATGTGGTGACTACACGGCGTGAAAATTTTATCCGCTGATACAATGATCGATTCCATGATCTTGTTACATTAAATTCAACGTACTTTGGAAATTTGTCTGGGTTTGCTCAAATCAAGCCATTCAGCACACCACGAACGACGTGAATATTGATACCAGCACCGGCTAAGTGCAGACTTGTTAGCATCGAGCTTTATTTGATATCAAGTTCTTCCTCTAATAGTAATGGTCGACCTCTAGGTTTTCCAATTTTCGGTACAACGTTTGATGGATCCACATTTTTCTGCTCTTGCAAAGACTTGTTGTAGCTTTTTACCCATGGACGTACAGTACTTTCGGTTAAATGTGGGAAGTTCTGAAGGAGTTTTCTTATGGCAGCTGTAGCTCCAGAAACTGCTGCATACTTAACGATTTCTTGTTTGTATTTTTTTGAATAAACTGTTAGTTTTTGTTTCCATCCTTAAACAACTTTTGAATTTTTGTGTACTTTTTCAATCTCCCTTGCAGAAATGTTGCTTGGCAAGTTATTCTTCATAGACTCACACACATTAGAAGGGCTCACATTGGAGTTTTTCTCAGATTTTTAAAAATACTTCAGCAGGGACATTTTTTATGTTTCTTGATTGATGTTTCACTATGTAACGATTGTAAGCAAAAAATATTGCAATCGAATACTTTTTGTATACAATATTTGAATGTTTCAAAATTCGAAAAGAATATTTCCTAATTCGAACGTTCAAAAACAGAGCAGTAGAGAGGTTCTATTACACAGTGCAATAACTTGAATGGTTCTGAATTCGATCGCAAATCATTTGGAATAATAACAGTCGATAAATAATGGAGAACAAATTTGAATTCAGCACAGGATTGAGACGCTACCCTGTTTATTCTAATAATGTTGGTTGGAAACCTTACGTTAAAGAGGAAATAGTATTGAAGAGAGACCACAAAAACATCCAAGGTTTTGAGGAGGGGAAAGATGGGCTTGATAGTTTTCGGGCAAGTGCGAAAAAAGTTTTCTCGTTTTATCTGGTATTCGATTCAAGAAGGGGCAAAATATGGTGTGGAGGTTCATAAAAAGAAACCCATGACATCTCCTTTATTACAAGGTGATTTAGAGATCCCGATCAGAGTTTCCGTTACATAGGACTGTCTTGATAAATTATCTATTTTAGTGGCAAAAATAAAAGAAGTAGAGTATCCTATGATTAGTGAATATATTGACAAGAGATTTTACATGAACTTGGGGTAGAAATTGATGAAGAAAGTGGAGATGACGGAGATGACAGTGATTGCGGTGTTGACGATATTGCTTTTCAAATGGACAATGTCTATGAAGATAAAGCATCGAAAATTTGTGTAACATTATGTGATTTGTCATTCTGATGACAAGATTGAAAAGCTTAAAAATTTCAACATGTTAGTTCTCTTTCTATTTCTATTAATCAAAATTATATATCCACGAGGACTTTTGAAGGCATTTAAAAATTATTTTTAAGAATTAAGGTTGGATGAAATTAACGGAGGACATTTTAGCCCCAGACATTAATTAACGGAGGAAACATTTTTGCGATGAATAAATTAATATGGTTTTAATTAACGCGAATTATCAAAATTCGCGTTAATTACTTGCTTCCTTGCTTGGTATCATAACAATATTAAAGAGGAAAACAATACAGACCTGCATACAGTTGCTTTCCAATCAAGTTAGTGATGATTACGAGCCGGTTCCAAATCACTAGAGGACCACCAATGACACGGCCAACGCACATCCCACGCAGTACTGAACCGTCAGAAAGTTTAATCTCACCAACGTAATAGCGCAGACAATTACCATCCATGCGCGGAACAAATGGGCATTTGTATTTATTTTACAAACTCACAACTTTTGATAGAAATGAGCTAGAGACTCGCTTCTATTTTTGACATACTCAGACATTTATGCCGGGGCGGATTAAATAATCCAATGGGCCGGGTCCTATCCGCAGGCTTTATGCCTGGTTTAAGATGACTAAATAACAAGTGTATCTTGATACTCATATTACATCCAAATTGTTGGTAGAACATGAGAAACCTTTTCACCAGTTCTAAGCTTTCAACGTACCAAGGCAATTACGTCAGCAACCATTCTTCTTATTTAAGGACCGTCCAAAATATCTGCTTTGAATTTTTCCTCACTAAGGCCGACAAATGATGACCTTAAGTATCCAAAATATTGTCTTTCTTTGTCAAGTACTTGCAAAACCTGCTTTTTGAGGCCATTTTAATGTGAAGTGATGTAAAAATAATCCTGTCTAAGATGCCTGTCGCTTTATTTATGATTGTTTGGTCCCCAACTAGGGGATTTTTTCTGATTTAAAATGTGCTTTTGGACTCATTGTTTATCTCATGCTACGCTACCCCAGTAACAGAGAAAGGAGGGGTATTTAGTATAACCTCCTTGCTAACAAAGTAAAGTATTTACATTTTTGCAACCACACCTATGCTTTGCAAAGTCCAACAAAGACAACACAGTTTTTACTTCGCCATAGCCTTCCTTAGTATGCACTGAATGGGCAATGGGTATAAAACCTAAAATATTACTATTATGAAGTAACACACACTTCAAATTTTGCTTTGATGAATAGAAAAAGTCTACACTAAAATGCATCATAATTTAATCAACAAGATGATTATCCACATTTGCACATAAATAAACGAATCTATGACTTGAAAAACTGTCAAAATCAGCTGTGTTTTGATTTTTAGTAGATTTCATTTCTTTAGCTGACTCACAGTTCTAGTTGAAAGCAAACAAACCCCAATAGCAAATTAAAGGTCAGAGGGGAAGTAAAATTCTTTTGTTTCTTGAGGTATGAGCAAAGCCTACAAATTTGTGGAGGAGCAGAAAGGAGATTTTTTAACGAATGACAACTGTAACAGCTCCTTTACATAAAATATCAATACACAAAAAGTTTCGAAGGCAGATGCTTTTACTCTATTTTGTATTGAGCTGTATTCAGAGTTAAGAACTCTGCCTTAGCATTTAAAGATGTTGCATGGGTAAGCCCGGTAAAAATTGGAAGATATAGTGATACTGTTTCTATACTCACTAATGTTTCAAAAGTTATGGTTGATAAATAATTGCAAACCCTAAAAAGAAGAGAAACAGCAACGGTTGCCCATGAATTACCAGAATTAGTAACAATAATAATTTGAATTTCACCTTTTAGTTTCATTTCTTTTAGTATAAGTATGAGAGTCATTGTTAATGAATATCTGATTGAAGATTAACGTACAAAAATACTTTAATAAAGCCTTTTTTTGTTCTTGTTTAGGGCTTAATAAAACTTTGCGTCGAACATTCGAATCGTGTTTTTACTTAGGCTAAATTTCCAAGCTTCTAAATGTTGCTTATGTCAACCTTTTCCTGAAAAAAAAATAAAAAAAGAGCCTCTTAAAACTTCAAGGAGTCCTTGTTTTTAGAAATCCATTTACTCTTTTTAAGCATAGCATTAATCCGAAAGTTGTCAGTGGTGAATTCAATTATACGGTTGCGTCTTGGAATGAAAAGACTTTTCTAGGGCTTCTTTCAAATTATGAATTAAAAGTGTATTCAATACCGATGTATTTGGTTTATTTTACCAACTCCTTCCAAACAAAATTTATAATTTTAAACGTAAACAGTATTCAGTAAGGAAGAACAGAAAAGTGAGGCAAACTGGAATGTTAGCCACAAGCGCTACAGGGAAAACTTCCTTTCCTTGTGATCCATATGGTGCAAGTCTCCCGAATTTTTCGGGAGTCTCCCGATTTTGGAGTTCAACTCCCGATCTCCTCATTCTCATTGAAATCTCCTGAATCTCAAAGAAATCTCCAGATTCCTTCAAAAATTGGTCAATTTGTCTTATTTTTTTATTTCTTCGCGTTGTTTCCATTACTCCACCTTGGTTTTGAAATCAGCCGAGATTACGTTCTTATATTCTCTGTTATCCAGACGCGGAATAACATGTCAGATACGTCTATCATTTTCTAGTTAATTATGAATTATATTATCAATTAATATTATTATTGATTATGTAATCACTAATATCATTCTCTGTAAAGGTTGAGTTTAAGCCGAAAAATGTCTTATTTCAGAGTGAAATCTGCAGAGCAAACCCCCAGTTGTATTTTGTTAAGTCTCCCGATTTTCAGACATTTGAACTTGGACAGTATGGTGATCAGTAAATCCAAAAGCCCTCACTGTTTTTAAAATGTAAAGACTTAAGCGTGTTTAAAAAAGGTAAAAATAAAAAGCTGGATGGATATTCAAATATTAAAAGAATGTGTGAGCAGCCTTGACGAAAATTGAACACAGAGGTATAAATATAGCTCTTATTACTGACAGGTGTCGAGCCAGTCCTTTAGTNATTATTGATTATGTAATCACTAATATCATTCTCTGTAAAGGTTGAGTTTAAGCCGAAAAACGTCTTATTTCAGCGTGAAATCTGCAGAGCAAACCCCCAGTTGTATTTTGTTAAGTCTCCCGATTTTCAGACATTTGAACTTGGACAGTATGGTGATCAGTAAGTCCAAAAGCCCTCACTGTTTTTAAAATGTAAAGACTTAAGCGTGTTTAAAGAAGGTAAAAATAAAAAGCTGGATGGATATTCAAATATTAAAAGAATGTGTGAGCAGCCTTGACGAAAATTGAACACAGAGGTATAAATATAGCTCTTATTACTGACAGGTGTCGAGCCAGTCCTTTAGTTTCTGGCTTGAACAACATCCAACTTTATTTTTGCTACCGAATACAACCTCAGTTCTCCAATCTATTGATCAGGAGGTCATTCGAAGCCTAAATATCCAGTACAGAGGGCGAATGTTTCGATTATATACTTACACTTAATATACTTACCCTTTACCTAAAGCTGCACTTTAGGTAAAGATAAAGTATATCTAAGAGTCTTCATTTTCGAAACAATGGACTTATTCTTAAAATCGTGTATGGCTGTAGCACAAGTGAATTGTTTCAAATTTATATATTTGTTTTTACACACATGTTTTTTTATAACAATATACTTCATAAGAATACTAAGGCTGAAAATGGTTCAAAAACTCAGAACACTCTAACGATGTAAGCAGGCTCAGGTTTGAAATTTGAATACGAAAATTTGTATGACTCCTCATGAAATTTGATTCCCTTCCTTGTTTCACATAACAGATTTTCAATTTCTTATTAGTAACCAAACCTAATTTTAACGAATAAAAAAAAATAGCATAACAATGTACAGTAGACTCCCGGTTATTCCAAGCTCCAAGGGTGGTAGAATTTTACTTCGAATAACTGAAGATATAACTGAAAAAAAAATTTTTGGAACAAAATTTGTTTCCAAACTTGTTTCTGAGGTATTGGATAAAATAGGCGTTTTATTATTCCTTTGCTCTAGTATTTTAAACACTTCCCTTCGTTATTTTCAACACAACAATAATAAGTATTTATACAACAAATATTTACAATACTTTTAAAAAACTAATGTTAACAATCTAAAGTCAATCAAGTGCTTATAAAGTCTCAAAAAATGAATCTAATTGAATTTGCTTTTTGGTTTGCATGTAGTGTTTTTCGCAATATATTGTGATTGAGTAAAGTTTTTTTCTGATTTCATCTCTGCCTTTATCAAAATAGCTCCAGCTTTCAGTTAATTCCAGGGCATCTTCTATTTCTGACAATGTAGGTTTTTGTGGTGGAATATCCTTTTTTTCGATCTCTTCATCATCATCGATTTCATTTTTTACCAGCATTACTGTCATTGAGGATTGGATGGACTATCTCTTTATCAGTCAAAGTTAATTTTGTGCATGTAGAAATCTCAAAATCTATGCCAACGAATTCATCAACATCGATGCTTTCATCTACCAAACCACGTGTTTTAAGTTGTGCAATGTTTTCTACAAGTTGTTTAAATGAGTCGTCTTCGTCGAGAATACTAGCATTTTGTGTTTCTTCTGAGATGCCTGCCTTCTTAAAGCAATTAATAACGATATTTTCAGATACAGCATACCATGATTTGACCAAAATTTGCATTGCTTTAAGAATGTTGATTTCAGGAAACTCCTTGCCGGCATCGATGTATTTGATTTGACGCTTCACAATGTTAGATCAATAGAATGCTTTCAATGATCTAATAACGCTTTGATCCATTGGCTGAGTCTTTGATGTGGTGTTTGGTGGCAAAAATACCAACTCTACAGCTTTGAGGTTCTCGACTTCTGGGTATGCAGGGCAGTTATCAACAATAAAAACAATTTTACGGCCATGATTAAAGAAACATAGCGTCAAGTCTTCTAACGTATTCAGTAAATATTTCAGAGCCCTTCCAAGACTTTTTCTGAGCTTTGTATTCACAAGGAAGGCTTTGAACACCTTTAAAACATCGTGGTATTCTAGACTTGCAAATCACTAACATGGGTAGTGATTGGCAAGTAGTATGTCTGTTGCAGTTTTCTGGAGATGAAAAGATGGTGGAATTGCTAGAAAAATTACTTTTTGATTAGTTTTTTTTTTGAGAAATAAAGTTATTTTTACTTACGTTTATTTTAAAAATCCATATTTTGGCCAAATTTTCGAATAACTTAGAGAATTTTGGTCCACGGGGAATGAAAAACGCTTAGAATAATTGAAAATTCGAATAACTGAAATTCGAATAAGTGAGAGATTTATCTTAAAAGGAGTTAGAAAATGAGTTTGAAAATTGCTTCAAATAACCGAAAATTTCGAACAAGTGCGGTTCGAAAAATCGGGAGTCTGCTGTATTACCTTTAAGGAAGATAGGCAAAAGTATTCGAACGTTTTGTAACGTTAGTCACTGAAAACAACACGTCTTTCTTTCAAGAGATTCAGTTATACGGATTCATAGATAACGACGTTTGCTCGGTCGGTATAGCGTGTGGAGATTAATTGAACTCGTGAAAAAAATAAGCAGATGGCTCTTGGAGTGTGGAAAGCATATAAAAATTAACGTATTCACAATAACCTGTAGTAATGCTAAAAATGTATTAAGAATATATTTGGCTGATATTTTTCAAAAAGTATATGGTTTACATATAATGGTTTACTTTAACCCTAAAATACTCAGTGACAAGCTTCCTGAAAGAAGATATACTTTCAGCTTAAGGGTGCAAATCGTTGCAAAGTTTTAAGCCTAATGGAAAAGCATCAGACTCTTTACAAATCCTGTTGAAATCCGTTGTTGCTGGTCTTTTATGCCTTCTTATATTAAAATAATTGAAAACACTCAGTTTACACTTACAATAGCAAACAGTACGGTATATCAGTTCATTTCACTAAATATAGCTGCTTGTCTTTGTGGTTATTTCAGCAGTTGTATTGTCTAAAAGATAATAGTTTATATATATATATATATATATATATATATATATATATATATATATATATATATAGTGTGAGTGCTAAGCTCAGATGTTAAACGGCAAAAGTAAACAAAAACAACGAGGCACTAACACAAACAGGACAGTGACAAAACGATGACAATAACAAAAATGAATTGAGGAATAGGGAATTAGAGTGTACAGAAATGTAGAAAAAATACTGAAAAGATGAAGTAGTTGACCAGATAGTGAATTGAAATCGTGGATTATAAGTCAATGATCATATCAGTTATTTATTTATATATATATAGTGCTTATTTTTCGTGCTTTACCTTATGTATATAAATATATATATATATATATATATATAAATATATATATATATATATATATATGTAACACCTATCCTTTTTAGAGAATATTTTATGGCCTAGCACAGTATTAAGAAATTTGTCAATTTAATTACTCAAAAACAAACCCCCATTGAATGCTTAAAGAGAATTTTAATAAACATTCAGTAAGCATTCAAGGCTTGACATTGATCCACCAAAACAATTACTTCAAAATTAAGATGTGATTGAACGTTTACTATATGAAGGCAAAAACTCGCTACCATGTTAACAAAAAAGTATTTTCTTGCTAAAACTACAACATATTGTACAAGGGAAATTGGCCAATCTTGTTTCAAGTATAGCGAGGAAATTCAGACATTTTATTTTATGCTTGACATTTAATATTTGAGCATTTCATTTTATGGTTTAAATAAGATATAACTCTGCCCTAAATATGGTCCGATGTAGGTAGTACCCTAGCGAACATAAAGCAAAATGACTTTGTTTTATTTCATTATAGATATTCTATATGTTGTTCTTTCTAGTACTTAAATTCTCTATTTCTCAAAGAAGCAATGGAGTAGCTGGCGTAGGAGTAAGTGGATTAGGTTATTTGTTTTGTAATCAAAGTTATATTATGATATCTTCTTTGAGAACCTTAACATAGTTTATTCTTAAAAAGATAGTTTTCGTGCTGTTTTATTTATTTTTAGTTCCTTTTCCAGTTTTCCAAATAACCCCGACCTCCAAAAATAGCTTTCTCCCAAAAATCGCCTCATCTGGAACCTTTATGATTAAAGAAGTGTCATGGGCGTTTATAAGAAGAAATTCAGTAAGTATGCTGCCTTGGGCAGAGTATACGTTTTCCACAAAAGTGGAATATTCACAGCTTCAAATTACAAGAGCTATCTTGTCGCTTACTTCCTTTCTGAGTAGTTATGATTTCCAGTACAGGGGTGCTATGAACTGTATATCGAACAATGTAAACTGATGAAAGGGTCAAAGAAAGAATACAAATATCTCAAATATTTTATAAAAAATAAGATTATCCTTTTCTTGTTATCATAACACACTAATGTTTGGTATTTTGATTCCTGAAGGACAGTAGATAGGAAAAAATAGAGGAAGTTTATTTTAAAATGAAACAAAACTATTTTATTGAGAGTATTGTGAATGAATTAAGAATAAAATTTTTAACTATGAAAGCTAAAAACTGAATAACTCTGGATTACCAAGGATCCAGGAAGTCAATTCAAAGCAAAGATTTACAAAGAAAGTAAAATACAGATGTTTTATCATATCAATGTTATATGTACTCACTGGTTTCATTTTCCTTTATTTTCCATAGTTTGATCTTCATTGTGATACAGAATCATTAATTGAGTGGTCCACATCAGTTTTATTTATTGGTTGGGCAGTTGGAGCTGTTGTTTTGGGATGGCTGGCAGATATGTAAGTTCTTAATCTAAAATATTTATCAGCAGTGTGACAAACAGTAAATATTGGGTCTCATTTGGGATTGTTAGTTTAAAAGAGAATAGTTTTTTCTGAAATTTGAGATTTCATTATCATTTGAAATGAAGTAGTATTCTTCCTGTCTTCAAGTCTTTACTGTGAACTGAAGAGGTTGTTTCACTTCCAGTCGTTCTATTTCTTTAATCTTTTTACACCAACATTTTGCTTCGCACTAAATTTAGATCATTTCTTTCATTCCAATAAAGCAAAAAAAAATCTGTAAAGGGCATAACAGTGTTAATTTTTTAATGTTTAAATGAAAGAAAATTTGATTTGTCCAATCCTGAACCATGGTTCCATCAAATTTGTTTATTTTTCATCACTGTATTCCTTCATACCAGGCACTGTGATCCATTTTATCTCTTTTTAGTGGCGGAATAAGTCAATAGAAGTTGTTTATAGGTCGCCTTGCGCATCCATTGCTACCTTCCAAAAGTACCTTTGTTCATACCCTGGGATATATTTTTAATTAAGATGTATTTTTGTTATTTGCTTCAATACAAACCCATTTCCCCTTTTCCGTTTATAATGTAGAAATATATAAAAGAGTAACAGTGATAATAATAGAAATGATGATAGTGATAACAATAAAAATAATAATAATAAACGGGGAAAGTTGACCAACACAGATAATGTAGTGTTTAATAACGATGACGTAATAAAAGAACTAGATCAAGAAGGAACTTACAAATACTTGGGTGTTAATGAAGGGAATGGCGTACAGCAAGCGAAAATGAAAGAAAAAATCAGAAAAGAATGCATTCGCAGAGTCAGATCTATTATGAAGACAGAGTTGAATAGTAATAAATAAAATAATAAAAAAAGCGCTGCTCACATATTAAGAAGAGCACTTACTTTCTGAATTATCTTCAGCCAGAAATAATTATTTTTATAACCATAATGTAGTGAAATGTCGTTTTGATGTTCTTAAACCATAATGGAAATAGTATTCGTTTTTTATACATGTTTAAAGTCTAATTTATACTTCTTTCATACGCCCTTTTCTACTCGTTTTTATACTTTAGACATATACTACCTTTTTAGATATACTTTTTTTAATTACATTTTTATAGATATTTTAATAATTTTTGTACCTTACTTTACCTCAAACAACAATACCGATTTCTTTCACCCTAGATCATTGCTTGTGTCCCGTTGTTTGATCTCAAACTGCAATTCAAAGTATTTTACATAATAATAATAACAATAATAATAATAATAATAATAATAATAATAACCGTCCTAGGTATTGACATTAAACTGCATCCGGTTGTGGAGTTTCGACGTGGGGGAATGAGTTTACCCTTTGCCACAACTACCTCCAGGTCACCCTTGGGCAAGGTGTAGCTCCGAGGCTTTAAAATACCAGATTGATGTCCGGCGGAGTTGAATCTGTCCACGATCCGCGATGTGTTCGAAGTACCAGATGGTAAATGGCGCGGAATACTTAGCCCCTTGGCAGTAAGGTTAAAATGCACCCCGAAATGATATGAAAACAAGACGTAAAACATACCGCATCGTCCGTCGCGCCGGTCAACAAGGGACGCGTCCCTCAGGGCGAGACCAGCCTGAGGTCGAAAAGAATTCTACTAGGTCTAACTCTTCCCTAAATGAGAGTACGCAAGGTCACCAGAACGAAGTTACCCTCACCTCTGGCCCTTCGAAACCACCATCAATTACGACTAGGGTCTCCCTTCAAAAGACAAAATACGAATAAAGTGGACCAGGGAAGAGAATGCTGAGGTAATATACTGCTTTTATTATGCACTTGAGAAACCAGAAACTAACAATACTGATGATACTTTCAGAATATGGTGCGAGAGAAATATTAATAATGATAAAATTGAAAATAAGGATGGTAATTGACCAGCAAATCAAGGTCAAGAAAAGGAAAAGTGTAAGGAAAACGAGTAGGCCAAAATGGCAAATTAGGATTGAAAGGGAAATTGAAAGATTTAGGCGAGAGATATCCCTTTTAGACGAATTGCAGAAAAATGAGGATTAAAGATCAGGTAAAGCTAGAAAAGTTTTTAAAAAGTATGCCATCAAAAGTAGAGATCAACTGCCAAGCTTAAAGGAAGAATTAAAACAGAAGCTACAGGTGAAGGCTCAAAGACTCCGTAGGTTTGGCAAACACCAGAAATTCTACAGACAACAAAATCTTTGAAACAGATATTAAAACGTTTTTCCGTGAAATTATGAAACAAGATACAAAAATTAGAAAACAATTTACCTGCCATAAAATGCACCACCCAAAATCTGACAAAGACGTAATATCGGTAGAGGAAGTGGTTAGGAGATTTGGCGGATAGGACCAAGGATATCCAGGAGCAACATTGGGAAGACATTGGTACCAATGAAATTAAAACAGCTTTATCTAAGTCTCACAAGTCCCCTGGAATTGACAAAATACCAAATTTTTGGCTTAATACTCTTTCTTCAGCCCATAGTAGAATGGCAGCTAATTTTAATAAACTTCTTCTAGAACCCGAATCAATACCCAAGTGGTTCTGCCTTGGGACAACGTATCTATTACCAAAACGTGGTGAGACTGGCAACCCTAAAAACTATCGGCCGATCACCTGTCTGTCTACATCGTATAAATTGCTGACATCAATACTAACTGAGATAACTTACATTCATATGGATGAACAAACTATTTTCCCTACTGGACAGAAAGGCTGTAAGAGAGGTTCTTCTGGATGTAAAGATCAACTCTTGATAAAAAAAATGATCCTAGAAAATACCCACTCTAAAAAATGAAATTTAAGCACTGCGTGGATTGACTACAAGAAGGCATTTGACAGTGTTCCGCATTCTTGGAGTTTAAAAACATTGGACATGTATAAAGTTTCCTCTACACTTATTAATTTTCTACGAACTAGTATGACCTTATGGGAAACTAATCGTACTCTTATCCGTGCAAACGGTACATTATTTTCGAATTGTATGAGAATAAAATGTGGAATCTTTCAGGGTGATTCTCTTTCACCTCTTATTTTGCATGGCTCTTATTCTACTTTCTAAGCTCCTCAATGATACAGGATATGGGTACAAGATCATGGAACGAAAGGTTATTCATTTGTTTTACATGGATGACCTGAAACTGTAAACTCGAATGACTCTTAAAAACGGTTAAAGCATTCAGTGATGATAAAGGAGTTGAGTTCGGTCTCGATAAGTGTGCGAAAGCCAATTTTAAGAGAGGGAAACTGGATAAGACTCAAAATATTGATTTAGATGAAGGTACTGTGATAAAAGAACCAGAACAAGAGAGAACCTATAATTACTTAGGTATAAATGAAGGAGACGACATGCAACATTCGAAAATGAAAGAGAAGATTAGAAAGGAATGTATTAGACAAGTGAGATCTATTATGAAAACTGAACTGAATTCCAAAAATAAAAAAACAGCTATAAATTTTCTCGCAGTGCCTGTTGTTAGCTTTAGTTTTAATATCATTAATTGGAATCTGAGTGATCTTCAAAAGCTAGATACAAAGATAAGAAAGCAACTAACATGTAACAGAATGCATCACCCCAAGTCAGACGTTGATCGTTTGTACCTCCCAAGAAATAAAGGAGGCAGGGAAATGATCCAGTTAGAACTTTCGTACCAGACATCCACCATTGGCCTTGCAAAATATTTTGATTTAACAGAAGATTGGATGCTCCAACTTGTCAATAGACACGAAAATTCAAAAAGACTTCACTCGATTCTCAAAGAATCAGAAAAATTTTCTGAACAATTTGACTTGACTTGACTTAGTTGCATCACCCTAGTTATCGGGTCCTCGCACATTCCCTTGACACAACTTCACTCCATTTTGCTCGGTCTTTAGCTTTACGTTCAATTGTCAGTAGAGGGATGCCAAGATCACATCGAATTTGGTCTGACCATTTCTTGTGTGGTCTTCCCCGTTTTCTTTTGCCTGGGAATTCTTCTTTATATGATTTTCTCACATGGCTGAAATCATCAAGTCTATTCACATGTTCGAACAAGTTCATTCGACGTTTCTTGATCATGTCCAAGATGGTATCTTTTGCTCCCAATACTCTTCTAATATCAACCAGCCTAACTCTATCACAGCGGGATTTTCCAACCATTATTCTTAAACAGTCATTTTCAAAAACAAGTAGACTTCTTAAATCTTCAGCTTTTAGGGTCCAACATTCAGAGGCGTATATGGCAATGGGGATGATCAATGCCTTGAACAATCTCATTTTGATTGAGTTGGAGATTCCTCTTCTTGACCAGATGTTTTGACTTCAATCTTCCAAAAGCACTGCTAGCTAGAGCAATTCTCCTTTCAACATCATCAGAGGTCTCAGGCACAACTGATCCAAGAAAGACAAAACCAGCCACTTTTTCGATCGGTTCACCATTGATTTCAATGTTTCAAGTCGGATCAGGAGATTACATTACATTGTTGGTAGTGGTTTTGAGTCCCCACTTTCTACAGGCTTCCTTTAACTCCTGGGTAGAAAAACCTAATTTCTCTAACAATGTTGAAATAAGCGTAGTGTCATCCGAATATCACGTCTATTGATAGGTCTGGTGTAAGATGAAATTCTTGAAGCATGGTGATTTCGTCCATGACAAACTCGAGAAATATGTTGAATAGAATAAGCGATAAGATACAACCTTGTCTTACACCAACTTTGACTGCGAACCAGCCAGTAAGTGTGTTTTCTATAGATACAGCACACTTGGTGTTATTATACATATACTTGATAATGTTCACGTATTTTGGTTGTACTCCGATCTTCAATAGCATTTTCCATAGTGTATTTCTCCACACTGTATCAAATGCTGATTTGAAATCAATGAAATTGAAGTGTAGAGGAATATTTCTCTCTCTCGCTTTTTCAATCAGCTGCCTTACCACAAATATAGCATCAATTGTACCACGACATGATCTAAAACCATATTGGCTTTCTTTCAGTTTTCTATCAACCTTTGCTTTCATTCTCTCTAGAAGTATTTTCAAAAATTTCTTCCCTGGAATCGGCAGTAGAGCAATGACACGGTAATTTGACAAAATAAGCTAATCTCCTTTTTTAAAGACGGAATTAACTACCATTTTGGAAAAATCAGTTGGAGTTTTTTCAGATGTCAGTGTCAAGTTTTAAATTTTTTGGAGCATTTTGATCATTTTATCTCCACCAGCTTTGATCACTTCGATAGTGATTTTGTCTGCTCCTGGGGCTTTACGATTTTTAATCTTCTTTAGTGTTGATTTTATTTCTTCAATTTGAATTTGAAGCACTTCTTCATCTAGATTAGGGTTTATGGGCTCAGTGGTTAAGATGGCATTTTCATCATGTGGGAAGGATGTGTTTAGATGATTTTGGAAATGCTCCTCCCATAGCTTTAATACTTCGTCTATTGGAAAATGTTTTTTCCCGGCTTCATCCTTGACAACTGATAAATGTTTTCTCGGTCTTCCTTCGAGCTCCTTCACAGTCTTAAATAAATTGTGACTGTCGTTTTTATTGTATTGTTCTTCCAGTAGTCTTACTTTATCAGCAAAGTATTTTGCTTTTACTAGTTTTACAGCTTTCTTCACTTCTTTGTTTAAACCAAAGTAAACCTGTCTCTTTGCAGGATCAGAGGGATTTTTCAACATTTCTTTTCTAGCTTCCCTTCGTCTGTGACAAAAATCAATTTCCGACTGAGAAAGGCCATCAACAAACCTTTTTTTCTGATAACCACATGTTTCCTCTGTCACTTCATTTAGAGTATCTATAAATTTATCATATAGGTCATCGATATCTGAATCTAACATCAGAATTGGTTCAAATCTACCACNATTTCCGACTGAGAAAGGCCATCAACAAACCTTTTTTTCTGATAACCACATGTTTCCTCTGTCACTTCATTTAGAGTAACTCTAAATTTATCATATAGGTCATCGATATCTGAATCTAACATCGGAATTGGTTCAAATCTACCACTGATTCTTTGCTGAAAAGTGTCTACAATATCAGGTTGATTTAGTTGTTCGATGTTGTACCTCCTTACCACTGCTTTCCGAGATGTTGACTTTTTCTGTTGGAAAATTACATTTGCTAGCAAGAGAGAGTGATGTGAGCCAATATCTGCAGAGTTGTATACTCTGCAGTTCTTGACTATTTTAAGATTTTTTTTTCTGGTTACAATGTAGTCAATTTGATTTCTTGTACCACCGTCTGGGGAGATCCATGAATACAGTCTGGAATTGGATTTTTGCTTGTACAAGGTGTTTGTTATAGACAAGTTATTAATGGCACAAAACTGTAACATTTTTTTCACCTCTGGCATTTCCTTGACCGACAGCGAAGTTACCAGCTACTGTAGGCCAGTTTACATAAGCATCTACTCCAACCTTTGCATTAAAATGGCCAAGTATAATGTATTTTCTGTTTACAGGCAAAGAATTTATTTCCCGTTGTAATTTATGGTAGAAAGAGTCACTATCTGAATCAGAGTAAGAACAGTCAGGAGCATAGATTTGAAATAGTGTACCATCAGCGGTTTCGATATCAATACTAATAATTCTCTTAGAGACAAGTTGGTAGTTTATCAAGCTGTGAGAGAATGACTTCGATATTACAAATGCTACTCCTTGTCGGTGGATATTATCCTTTCTAGAAGAGTGGATTACAATGAAGGATTCGGTTTCGAAGGATTCTGGAGTTTCTATTCCGAGATGGGTTTCTGCTAGACCAAGAATATCAACTTTTAGACGTCTCATCTCTATAAAAATTTTTTGTAGTTTTCCATCAATATCTCCATCGATATTTAGTGTTCTAACATTCCAAGTTCTAATGTTCGTTGCAGAGCAACCTTCGGGCAGATTACTGACGCACCCCTGATCCACCTGGACTACGGCTCGATTTGAGTTTGTATTTATCATAAGGAATGTTTGTTTTAAGATTACGTTTATTCAGGTACTTTCTAAAGGTATCCTGATAGAGATAAACAGATGACAGCTTTGCCGCAGACTATCCACAGACGCAAGGGCTTCTCCGACCAAAGAGCCGACGGATACCGTGCAGACGCGTTTTGGATTTTTCCTCCTGCATTTGTCTGGCCTCTACTCTTCATCCTGTCTGGC